>DWQW01010508.1:0-12084 GCA_018249695.1 Heliconius erato demophoon
CCCGATAATAAAGAAAAGAAATCACTATATTTCATAATCTACAATATTTCAGTGGTACCACTATTAAAGAGAATGTAATTTTTAGAATGTTACCGTTTTGTGATATCTTCTTGTCGAATCAGTAAGACCTTTATTCACATTTCTTTTTAATTTATATCAATTTTTAATTTTTTAAAGTACTTAATGAAAAAAATGTAAACTATATTTTATTTCAATTAATGTTTTATAATATTCATTATGTATTTATTAATAATTTTAAAATTAAACTGCCATAATATAAAAATAAGGATAATATACTTAGTAGGCAGGTAATAATAAAAATATTCTTCTCTACGCATTTCTACGTATTATGTATATTATCTTTAAATTTTAAACGTGAAAATAACAATAAATTATTTAAAAAAATAAAGTTGCATGTGTTAGAATATGTCTCTTTGAATCTGTAAATTTAAAAATAAAAAAGGCGTCTTAATAGAAGCTGTATTTACTATTTATGGTCCGCTTTGTTATTGACTTGTAATTCCTCTTTTGTACTATGTTTTGATGTTATATAACTCGTTTTTGTTATTTTTATGATTAAATTATAAGAATCTAAATATTGTGACCGTCGTGGCGCAGTGGACAACTTTTGATTGCAAGTGCGATGGTTCAATCGTCATTCAAAAAATGTATTAAATCAGAGGAATGATTATTATTTTCATTTCTCCACTCTGGTAGACAAAGCGCGACGTTTAGTTCCGCCAATGTCTGAGCAATTCGGTCGGAAAGTGTATGTCAAATACATTCCCTCTGCCTACCATACCACATACAGTACGGTCAACAACACGTCGTCCTGAAGTTAGTTTTTCTAAGCTTTTGCGCATTGTTCACTCGAAAAGAAAATAATCTGAACCAAGAAAAATCGTAAAATCTAAATGCACAGCTAACTTCAAGTCGGCCACGACTCGTTGATCGTACTGTACTCCGGTAGGTATAGCGTGATTTTTTTATATTTGCTCATAAGCCATTTTATCTTTTTGTAGGTTCTGTCTAATATTGAAATGTTGAAAAAATATATTTATATTAGCTTACAAAATAACGTAGCCATTGTTGATTTAAGACTAAACTTAATTTTACTTTACAAACATAATAATTGTTAGACTTATAATATGAGGTAAATGTTGACATAAATAAATCTTTATTATTAAATGTGACGTTAAATTCCATTAGATAAAATAAATGTAAAGTATTCACTAGTTACATATGAAATATGTATTTTTAAATGCTCAGTGGAAGAATATGTTATGTTGAAAATGTTGTTTTATAAAAAAAATGTTTAAATGTACAGTTTTATTGCACCTAATCCTATTTAGTTTTTGTTTTGTATTATCAAAAATAACGAAAATGTTGAGACTGTCGTGATGCAGGGCACAAGCGTGTGGACTCATGTTAATGAAAGCAATATAACCACAAGAGGTAAAATTAAACACTGACAGCGTATTCGGAATCACATTTATTTAATTATCTTACAGATTTACATAATAGTAACAACTCGTCTACTCTACCACCAGCGGAGCACCAACTGTGATTGAACTGTTGACAATATAAAACAATCATTACAAAGATATTAATATTTATATAATATAGTTCGGTCGGCGAGTGGTGGCCGCCCTGATGTTAACTGTACATGGCTGCGCAAATTTAATTATAATTTTTTTGATTACTTTTGATTATTTACGTCCCGAGAGGTAGTGGGGGATCTCGGTTGATCTACGAAAACACAATATCAAGGATATTAGAGGAAGGTTAAGCAAAAAGCATGAGGACCCTCCGGGGCTCCGACGAGGCGAACGGGGTATGCATATACTGTAGCTGCTGTCGCTCCGCTCTTTCTGACTACCTGCGAGGGATACAGCGTGAAGCTAAGTTATTTTCTTCCCGCGTGAACAATGCCCATAAGTTCAGAAAATCTAAGTTCGGGGCGGCCACGATTCCTTGACCTTATTATATAAAACAACAAGGCAAAGTACGGCGTTGAGTTGCGCCAAGCAATGTTTCGTAAACTGAGCAGAAAGTAGGGAACGAATTCCCGTGCTATAAACGAAACAGCATAAGTAAAAGAAAACATTGATATTATTATTCTACCAATATAGATGAGATAAGAATGTATGGCTTAATTAAATTTCTAAGTTGTATAGGGTTCGAATCCCGGAAGCTATATTTAAACTTTTATACAGTTTTAAACATTTTCTTTACATACCAAGGCATGTGAGTTTAAAATGTAATTTTTCTATACAAAATTGAAGTATATAATTTTGTTACTACAAGCATTTGTTATTACACGTTTTTATCTTCATACAAGGTAACCGTTAAGTGAAACCTAATATTTATCTACTCTTCACATTATTTTAACAAACTATTGACAACACTATTTTGAGAAAATACTGATTCTAATTAAGAAAATCTTTGTGTTATGCATTTATCATAGAGCTCAGGCACTCGACAATGTGACTTAAATTTAAGTCGCCGCTGTACATGCCGGTCTTGTATATAACACCATTCCTCTACGTACCTAATTTACTTCCAGCGGTTGTTCTCATAGTCCCATTTGGAGGACAGTCCGTCGACAGGGTTCACTTGCAAGTCCAACATACGTTTCAGTTGCGCCTTCTGGCTTTCCTCACTGAAGGAGTCAGGTAGTGGACTGTACACTGTGGAATTGACATTTAAAATATTTGAAATATAAAATAAATATAATAAATAAACAATAATAAAATTCTTTAAAATATATATTGGGCGCAGCGGTATAGCATGTGACTCTAAACACGACGGTTGTGAATTCAAATACCGCGGTGTTGATCAACATACAATGTTTCGAAAATTGGACGACGCAGGCTGCCTAACGAGATTTGAAAAGGTTCTCTTGTTTACTCAAATGAACTTTACGCAAAATTCGTTTAGTACCTCCTAATGAACATGCTACTACCATACCAGAAAAGGGCAGGTGAAGTTCAGAACTCGACGGAAAATGGGGAAGGGTCTTAACAATAGGTACCCTCTGTCAACCTGCTGAAAAAAAATTGAAGCTATAAAAAAATGTATAAATTTTCTCACCAAAGATCTTCATTCCCATGAAAGCCCACAGCGACATAGTGGCAAGGCACAGCGCCCAGCCCACCACCGCCTTCCACTGTCCGGTCGGTGCTTGGAACTCCGCAAACGTTTGACAGAAAGAAGCCCTGTACAGGGCTTTCTTCTCTTCCACACTCAGTTTACGCCAGTCACCCTTTTCTTTCTCACGGAGTGCCTGAAAAGAGTAATTAGCTTGAGGCTATATCCCGCATATATTAGGGTAAACAACTTAATGTAGGTACTTCATTCCTCACATGCAGTCCAGTGACCCAAAGATTGTTTGTTTAGTGGTGGAATTCAATGCCACACTTTATATAAGACAAAGCAGAGTAAAGAAATGAAAATAGTTCTTTACTTAAGTGAGAAACGAAAACGGTTTACAGACACTGTGCCACTGCGCTATGACATCCTCAAATCTAATAATCTCTTTTAAAATATGTATAAGTAGTGTATGCAACTACTTATCAGTTAAATCAGAATGACGGAGTTGTGGTTTATGTAAAAAATACACTTAAATCGAATAGCAAAGAAATTAGATTTTTCCAAGCATCCTGTCTTGAAGTGGAGCTCCTAAATAATATAATTGTATGCGTTTATCGTTCACCGTCTAATACAAATGCTGAAAGTTTTATAAATTCCTTGAATATGTACCTGGAGACTATTAAGTCAAAAAAAATAATTATCACAGGAGACATTAATATAAATCTAATTACTAAAGATAGAGAACAAACATACGAATATAACAATAGAACTAATTATATTAATATGTTGTCAACGTCTGGTTATACTACCTGGACATACGCTACCAACTAGAAATAAAAATTGTTTAGATCATTTTATGATAAAGTTTAATAAAAAGAAATTTGATGCGCTAATAGCTGTTTTACAAAGTACTATTACCGACCATTATTCTATAATGTTAGTATTATCTAAGCAAAAAAACTGTTAATCCTATAAAAAAAACATACACTACCGTCGATTTTGATAAAGCTTTAAAATATTTACAAGAATAACATCTAACTGAATTACTTATGTGTGATGACCCAGATCTGGTAACGGAATATTTAATAGATAAACTAAGTAAGGCTATTAAAGAGAATACTACGGTTCGACCAATTCCTATATAAAAGTAAACGAATACTTAAGCCTTGGATTACACCTGGAATCTTACGATATATTAATAATCGTAACAAATTACAGAAAGATTTAAAAAAATACCCACAGGACAATGTAAAGAAACTTACATACACGCGATATAGAAACTTTTGTAACAACTTAATTAAAAAAATGAAAAGGAAGCATGAAAGACAATCGTTGGCAGAGTCGATGAAAAATAATAAGCTACTTTGGAGAAATATAAAAAATATAACATACACAAATAATAACAAAAGTCAACATATGGAACTAATAAATATTAAACCAACACCAACACAATCAGTGAATGCAATTAATGAGTATTTTGTGGTTATCGGTAAAGGAGACCTTGCTCAAAAAATTAATCCTTATGTTGACAAAAATTATAAAAAACTATTAAAAGCGATTCCAACACAAACAAAGTCGTTTGCTATTATGGAAACTGATATAAACAGAATCCTGACAAATGTTAAGTCTGACAGTGCCCCTGGATGCGACAACATTTCCACAAAATTTCTCAAATATATAGAACAGAAATAACTCCCATTATTACTCACTTAACAAATCTCTGTTTTAAAACTGGTGTTTTTCCTGCTCCGTTAAAATGTTCCCTGATAACGCCAGTATACAAGGGAGGGAAGAGAGATGACATAAGCAACTATAGGCCTATTTCTGTGTTACCAGCAGTATCGAAAATTATAGAAAAATTACTCAACAACAGACTACTTAAGTATTTAGATAAGTTTAGTATACTATCTCCATATCAGTTTGGTTTTAGAAAAGGAAAATCAACAGAAGATGCCATAACTGCTCTCACTGGAATGATAACAAATCAAATAGGCAAAGGAAATAAATGTTTATCAGTATTTTTGGATCTCAAAAAAGCTTTCGATACTGTCTCTCTTCCCATCCTTGTACATAAGCTGGAAAGGGTTGGAATTAGAGGGAAAGAACTGTCACTGGTCAGAGATTATCTTACGGGAAGGAGACAAATGGTCAAATTAGGGGAACATATAAGTGAGAAAGCCACCGTGACGTATGGCGTACCCCAAGGAAGCGTTTTAGGCCCTACGTTATTTTTGTTATATATAAATGATCTGTGCAACATGCAGATAGAACAAGCAAAAATTTTCTCCTACGCAGATGATACTGTAATTGTAATACTTGGATTAAAGTCAGGAAAAATGCTGAGGAAGGTATGGTTCGTGTAACCAAATGGTTATACAGTAATCTACTGACACTTAACATCGATAAAACCAAATATATCTCGTACACAATAAATAATCAAACACAGCCTGATAATGATTTTTATATAAAAATACACACACGCGGAGACGTGCACAACAATGGATGTAACTGTCCTACTATAGAAAAAGTCACATGCATAAAATACTTGGGTGTATTAGTGGACCAAAGGCTATCATGGTACCCCCATCTAGAGGAAGTCTCGAATAGAATTAGAAAATTAATTTTCTTATTTCGTACCCTACGACATGTATGTAGCTCCAAAACCCGATACAAGTGGTACAATAACCACAAGAAATATTCTATCGGAAATATATATAGCTCTAGCCCAATCAGTACTGATTTATTGTATCCCCGTTTGGGGAGGTGCTCTAAAAACAAGGTTCTTAACTCTAGAACGTGCACAAAGAGCTCTTATTAAAGTTATGTTTTTTTAAAATGTAAGGTTTCCTACGGACCAATTGTATCAAGAAAGTTGCTTACTGCCTGTTAGGAAACTGTACTTATTGCAAGTCATTTAAAAAAAACAGAAATCACTACTATATGACCCACAATCAAATAACAAAAGAAGGAAAGACATAATAGCACGTACCCCCGTAACTAGAACTTTCTTTGCTAGCATCCAATATGAGTCACGTTCATGCTTTTTATATAATAAAGTGAATAAAATATTAATATATATATGCATACCACTTGCGATATTATGAGTGTAAAAAGAAACTTAAAGGATGGCTGACACTTGACTATTTACATATGAGGAAACTGAAGCTCTTATCGAGCATGCTAAATAGCAATACACTAAATACATTCATATACATACCTACATACAACTATAATCATAAAACAATTAATAGACACAAATACACATGAGTAACATTATTTTGGAATAGATAAATAAAATAATAACTACAAAACAATATAATAACAATATATATAGTTTAATAATATACTTTAACTTAAGGTTTCTATCATTGTTATGATTTTTTAATGCTAATGGAAGAGCGGAGTCTCTTGGTACAGGCAATAACATGCTTAAAAGGAGGCTCCAATCACGAGTGGATTTTGTAAGAAACTTGCTTAATAAACTATTATTATTATTATTATAAAATATACAGCTACATATCCCATACTAGCTTTAGCCTGTATCACACAGTGTAGAAAAAACCTATTTTCGTTCTTTGGAAGACAATTTTGTTGCTTTTCGCCCAAGTTTGACGTGGCGTTACTCAACACCAGGTTTTATCTTAGCGGAACGGCGAAATAAATATATTCATTCTTCAGAGTGGTAATTGAAACTACTTTCATTGTCATTGCTGTCAGATGCTGACTGCCTACACCACAGCGTCAAAAGACTACATCCATCCAGACTACATCTTTTTTAACCTTTTTTTTATACCTTACATGGTAAAATCTTTAGTAGCCTTTTTCTTATACTCACAAAATTTTAGAGCAATTATTGATGTAACTGGTGACATCACTATCAGAGGAAAACCAGCCAATTAATTAATCAATAATCAGTGGTTAATTTTCAAAGTTTATTATAATATTAATATCTAAACATATGTAAAATCACTATACCTTAATATCAGGTGTCTCAGCACAGAACCTAACAGCGGGGAGAGGGAAGTCAGGTCTGTCAACATAGTTGGGTTGTCCGTTGAAACCATAACCCACCCATTCGCGGTTGCCAATCTGAAAAACAATATTAATTGCATAAAAATTGTATGTGATATAGAGTTTAACCCTGCAAACTCTTAAATGAAAAAAAATATTTCTACTCCAGTTTGTTCCTTTGTTCATTTGATCAATGTAATCACACCATTTACAAAATAAAAAAATATTAATTATTTTGAGGCCAGTGGTGGCGCAGTGGCACGAGGTGTGACTGTAAAACCGAATGGTTGTGGGTTCGATCCCCACTCGAGGAGATGAAATATTTACTTAAATTTATATTTGCATTTCTTCGCTCTGATGTCGAGGTTAAGCGCGGCGTTGAGTTCTGCCACTCAACACGCAATGCCTCCAGAAATCGGCAGAAAGTGCGGAACGTAGTGTGAACACTAGGTTCCCTCTGCCTACCCTGCTGTGTGCGGGATACAGCGTGAAGCTGATTTGATTTAATTTGATTAATTATTTTGAACTAGCAACCCAAATGCCGCTTGCATGCACTTATCGTGTATTATAGTCAAATTAGAGAGGTTCCTTAGAGCAGGGGTTCCCAACCTCTTCTTGATCAAGGACCACTTTTTTATCATTCTTGGTAGCAGGGACCACTATGCATGTAGGTATAATATGATAATTAAACAGAAACTTCGCCTCACCATCCCCAGTCAAAAAATTTAAATCGTTCGGGGACCATATTTAGGCTTCTGCGGACCACAGGTGGTCCGCGGACCACTGGGTGAGAACCACTTAGAGAGATTCCTAGATTTCTTACATAAATTGTAGCCTATATGTTATTCTGAAGTATAAGGTAAAATAAAGTTGTGTATGATATAGAGTTCACTATTTGTTTTTATGATTAACAATACGAAAATTCCAACGTCATGAACGAGCAAATGAAACTTTTGTGGAAGAAGTTCAAAGAAGAGATGGGAAAACAGACGGAGACCATAACACGCAATGTAACAGAGTCGGTCTCAGAGACCATAAATGACAAACTAAACCTGTTAAGCGCGGCGTTGAGTTCTGCTACTCAACACGCAATGAATCCAGAATTCGGCCACTCAACACGCAATGCCTCCAGAAAGTGGGGAACGGAGTGTCTTAACACTAGGTGCCTACTCTGCTGTGTGCTATATATAGCATGAAACTAAAAAAAACCTATAATAGAGGAAAACCTTAAAATGAAAGAAGAAAGGTATGTTAGAAAAAAGGGTACAAAGATTGGAAAAAGAGACCCGGACAAACAATTTCCTCCACGGAATCCCCGAAAATGAAGAGAATAATGTGGAATTAATGAAAATGTCATAGATATTCTCAACGAAATGAGCGAAAAAACGAATATCAAGGAATAAGATAAGTGGGAGACAAGTAAAGTCATTCGTATAGGAAAAAAGAAAGAAGGAAAGTTGAGACCAATCCTCATACTATTAACCCTGTATTGGAGAAAGATGTATATACTGAAAAACAACAAACATTTCACTTATAGCACATGTATACGCAACCGAGGATTCCAAAAGAGATACTACAGAAGAGACAAGAGCTGGCAAGACACCAACAAGGGAAAAATTGCATTCATCAAATATGACAAACTAATAGTTAAAGACAAGGAAGAACAAAATGAAAAAAGAAAGAGATCTCCCACGCAATCACCAATATCACCTACAAATGGAAGGTCTAAAAAAGCACCAAATAAAATAAATAAAATGGACGCTTTCGCCCTAATAAGAACCAAGTCTAGAAACAACTGCAAATACATCAAACTGGTAGCAGCAAATAGACAAAGGCAACCGGGAAAAACAGACTCAAAACGTAGATACCACAACAATCACCCCCCCCCGGTCCCCGTGGGACATTAGACCAACACCCTCCAGGCAAAGATGAACAAATAGTACTAAATTCATAGGCAAGAACAAACAAATTCTATATATCAACCCTAAACACGAGAACATTAAGGACAGAGGAAAGACTAACCGAACTAGAAGAAGCACTAGAAACAATAAAGTGGGATATACTTGGGCTAAGTTTAGTTAAATCCGATAAGACCACACAGCAAAAATACAATGAGTTAGAGAATTCTCTGATTCAAATATACAAGAATGAGGCTAGTCGTGGCGCAGTGGCACGAGGTGTGACTGTAAAACCGACTGGTTGTGGGTTCGATCTCCACTCGAGGAGATGAAATATTTACTTAAATTTATATTTCCATTTCTTCGCTCTGGTGTCGAGGTTAAGCGCGGCGTTGAGTTCTGCCACTCAACACGCAATGCTTCCAGAATTCGGCAGAAAATGGGGAACGG
This sequence comes from Heliconius erato demophoon, assembly GCA_018249695.1. NCBI lineage: Eukaryota > Metazoa > Arthropoda > Insecta > Lepidoptera > Nymphalidae > Heliconius > Heliconius erato. The sequence continues at coordinate 9,453 of DWQW01010508.1, forward strand.
AGTGTCTTAACACTAACTTAACTGCCTACCCTGCTGTGTGCAGGATACAGCATGAAGCTGATTTTATTTTTTTTTTATTTAAATATACAAGGTTATAACAAAAATAAAACCAGGAAAGGATAGAATAGGTGAAACCTCGAGGAAGTTCATGGAAGAAAGAAAAGTATTGATTAAAGACAGAAAAAAACATACAAGAGAAATAGAACAATTGAGTAAGAAAATCACTGAAAACATAAGACAACACAAGAGAAAAAAGAGAATCAGTAAAATCAGAAATGAAATAGAGAACTCAGGCGATATTAAAAAGGCTATCAAGCAACTACAGGACCATACTACATGGATGCCGAATCTGAAAAAAAGAATCCATGGTAAGCTAGAAAAAACTTTTGCTAGAAGAGAAGATATAGGGTAAATAGCCACTGACTTTATAGTGAACTATATAACATTACAGAAACAGAAAATATAGAAAAACAATACAGTTCCCCTGATGACAAAGTACCCAATATTATGAAAAGTGAAATAAGGAAAGCCATCATTCTTGGAAGGTTGACTAAGGGGTTGGATGAACAACAGCCCAAAAAACAGGCAGGCTTTCACTCCGATTTTTCAAATAGATCATATACATATAGCAAACCAAGTCATGGGGAAATACAATGAGTATGGGAAAACATATTACATAATTTTTGTTGACTATAATAAAGCATTTGACTCGCTCATACATAAACACATCTACAAGGCACTGGAAAACCAGGGTGTAAACAGAACCCTGTATCTCCAAAATTGTTCTCATCTGTACTGGAAGATGTCTTCAGAAAACTAGACTCATCAGGGGTTAAACATAAATGGTAACAGGCTAAACCATCGCAGGTTTACTGATGATCTAGTGATATTCGCAGAGTACCCTGAAACCCTCCTACTAATCATGGAGAGTGAGAAAGTGGGATTGACAATGAACATAGATAAAACAAAAGCAATGACAAACAGCTCCAAAATAGAAAAAAAATTCAACAATCATACACTGGAATATGTAGATGACTAAATCTATCTCAGCCAAACAATTTCCCCATACCAACAAATGTCTAAAGAAATACAAAAGCGAGTTAACAACAGTTGCAGCCAGACTTCCAATCAGAGTGAGGTAATGAAAATAATGAAAATTTCACTTTTGTAAGTGGAAATCGAACCAACAACCTGTCGCATTTTGCAGTTGCACGCTTGTACCCCCGCGCCACGACGGGCCTCTATATAAATTATATCATAATATCATTTTGGTTTCCTCTTCTGTAGATTTCATTATTTTTTTATTTATATCACAACACTACTGATGTTTAATCTATACTCTTTTTATTTTATTTTCTCAAATTAATTAATAAACATTATTTAAGTACCTTGGCAAGCTCGCTCATAGACCGGGTACCAGCTGGTACGCGGACTGCATCTAACAGTGCACGACGTAGGAGGAAATTTGCCATATCTGTAATATATAAATTGATGTTCAATTAAGATGTTTATAAATTATAATTATAATAAATGAAAATATATTATAATTAAAATTATGTTTTGGAAGATTTCAAATATTATTAAAAGCAATTGCAAAATAACAAATGTTAAAAACACCAAAAATATTGTTTATCTCATTCAACTTCTACTTAAAGAAGAAAGGAAATAAATAAAAAAAATATATTAACTGGTATTTATATAAGTAAATCTTTTAATAATTTAAATTTATCCTGTTATTAAATAATATATATATTTAGAGTTCGATAGAAAATTAACTATTAACTTTGGCGAAGGTTCAAAAAAATACTATTAACCTATACCATCTAAATACTAAGAGGCGTTAAATTCTAAAACGCAAGGTAGATTAATCGATAAAGCTTTTGATAACATAAAATAGGTTAGAAATATTGATCGCTAGTTACATAACATTTTTTTTTTTCAATATCAACACTACTGGAAGAACTATTATTAACTTTAAAAAGGAATATGCTTAATCACTAATATCTTCTGCATTGCTAATAAAAACAAATGAAAAATGATTATTAAAGTATTTATTTTGAAATAGTTACGATGACATATTCGCCTTAAGTGTTAACTTACCGTGTTAGTACAAAACTATAATAATTTTGTACAATAAATTATAATATTTAAGCACTTAATTAAAATAAAATATGAATAAGCTTTATATTATTATTATAAAAAGGAATTTACCTTATAATTTAGTCTCACCACCCTACAGTACAGTGGAAAAACAACGACCTCTGGTGAAAGAAGTTAGCACATTTTGATTACAGCATTGCGCAATAAATACAGATTATATATAAATTACGTTCCACTTGACGTATTAAAAAGTTAAAAGATTAAATTAAATTGAAAAAATAAAACTGATATGATTTAACCTATTTTAATTTCTTAATATCTTATTCAAGTTATGTACAATTAAAAACTCATTATTACTAAATTCCACAGAAGAAAGTTAACTGTTTCACAGAAAGTAAAGTTTCCACTTTTATATTATACACTCTTTTGTTATGTATGAAATGATACAAATAAATTTCAAATTGTTGCAACATTTTTATGTACACCTTACAATAGCAACTATAAATATTCAGAAAATTTTACTCATAATATT
>DWQW01010509.1:0-12084 GCA_018249695.1 Heliconius erato demophoon
CTCGACACCAGAGCGAAGAAATGGAAATACAAATTTAAGTAAATATTTCATCTCCTCGAGTGGGGATCGAACCCACAACCAGTCGGTTTTGCAGTCACACCTCGTGCCACTGCGCCACGACCGGCCTATATATATATATATATATATATATATATATATATGTGTGTCTATTTTATTTATATTCTCTTGCTATATTATTATTTTAATATATTAATATTAAGCAATTTATAAAATTATATTAGCTTCCACATAGTTATAGAGAAATTGAATATATTTCAAAGGGCATCGGTTAATTTTTACACAAAAAACGAAGACGAAGCAATAACGAATATGTTCTATGTAACGTTACACTGAAATGTTAATTTATAAGCAGAAAACGATACAGACTGAATGATAACGGTGTGTCTTGACACTAAATTTTCATCGCTTAACCGCTGGTTGGTAAACAGCGTGAAGCACAAAAAGAAGCCTCAATCACTTATAGTCCTCATAAACATAAGCTTCATTATACAATCGATTAATGTGACCGATAAAACTCCATTTTGCACAAAAAAATAACTTAAGTAAGAAAAACACAGAAACAAAAAACGGGCTATCAAAGTCTGAGTCAACTAATCATTAAAACAAATACATTAAATTAATTATATTTTGTTAGCGGCGTTGAATTCTGCCACTCAACACGCAATGCCTCCAGAATTCGGCAGAAAGTGGGGAACGGAGTGTCTTAACACTAGGTTCCCTCTGCCTACCCTGCTGTGAGCGGGATACAGCGTGAAGCTAACTTAATTATATTTTGTTTCGTAGCTTTACAGTCTATTCCGCATACAGCATGGTAGGTACCGGGAACCTAATATTAAGAACATCGTTACCCACTTTCCGTTTAATTTCAAGACATTGCCTGTTGAGCGGCAGAACTCAACGTAGCGATGTCTGGTAAAAAAATACCATAATGACAATAATTCATTCCCCCGAATGGGAATCGAAGCCAAAACGATCACGTTTACAGTCGACACTGTGCTACTGAGCCACAACAGCCTTGAAATTGATTATATAAATAAATAAAAACGAACAAGTGCAAGTATTGGAAGTGCATTGAAAACGGCATACTCTTAATTAATATATTATGAAAAAACATATAAATTACTATTTATTCAATACTTCCAGCTCGTTTTACTACAGCGTAGTACGCTTTTAATAGAATACTTTGATTTTATCGCATTTTTATGCAATATACTCTATTTTATTATTAGTGGTACAGTAGATTTTTATTATTTATTTTTTGTTAAAAAAACACGTGCTATGTGTTAACCTAAAGCACAAGTTACACTATGTAAAAATTTACAATTATCTAAAAATAGGAACCTTTGTGGCGCAGTGGCACAGCGTCTGACTATAAATGCGACGGTTGTGTGTTCGAATTCTGCCAATCAATATGGAATGTCTCGAAAATTGTGCGGAGAGTGGGAAACGGAGTATCTTGACACTAGGTTTCCTTTTTACATCCAGCATAAATCAAAAAAATATGTAAATTTAAACTTTACCAATATCCTTCACCAATACTTACAATCTATTAGTAACTAATACGTAATCAAACATAAAGACAAAGGTCCTCAAAGGTCAACAAAGAACTCTAAAACACTTCGAATAAAACCATGACTGTCCATTGACCTACATTTTTATTTCACAAACGTCACACGTGTATCCGAATATTCTACTACTTATTAGTATTGGATAAGTGAACAATCATATTAAAATCTTTATTAATTTTATTTATTTATGATCTATCTATCTTTTGTTTTAATTATTATGTAAAATTTATTTTCGCACCGTTCTCTACTTTTCGCCTTAATTTTTTGAAATATTGAGTGTTGAATAGTGAAACTCAAAGCCGCGTATGCCACGTTACCAGAGCGAAGAAATTAAAATAATTAGTTCCCTCGAATGGAAATCGAACTCACAACCGACGCGTCACTGCGTCGCTGCGCTACTACGACCACTACACAATAGAAATTATGCTATGTTAGTTGTTTTATCATTGTATTTTGATTTCGCAGTACGTATATAGTTTATTGAATACAATGGTAATTTTGATGACGCCAGTTGTGGTACAGTGGCACAAATGTGAGACTGCAAGCGCGACAGGTTGTGAGTTCGATTCCCTATCGAGAAAATTAAATATTTAATATTTTAATTTCGTTGCACTGGTAAAGAGCTACGTTAACTTCCATATCTTACACGCAATGCCTCCAGAATTTGACGAAAAGTAGGGAACAAAATGTCCTAGCATTAGGTTCCCTCCCCCTACTTTGCTATGTGCCGGAAAAAGCATAAAACTAATAATTTTGCTTAGACACCTACTACGTGATATTCGAGTTTAAGTTACATTGCCTATTATTATAGTAAGCAAATAGTTTTTCCGCCTGTTAATCTTTCCCACTTTATGCGGGATACAGCGTGAAACATCAAAATAACAATAATTTCTTTGATATTTACAATTATTACACATTTTAAATGAAATTTTAATAATCCTGAATCCTGTATTTCCCCAACAGCTGACTGGTGGTCAATACCGCTGTACCTCATCGGCAAGTGGAGTGTGACCCTGACGTACAGCTCGGTCTACATCTACGTTTCGGAAGTGTTCCCCACGAATATGCGACAGACGCTGATAAGCGTTTGCTCCACTGCCGGCAGGATAGGTTCCCTGATTGCACCCTTGACACCTTTGCTGGTAATTTTTTGTGTAATATGCCTATTTAATAGCTTTTTTTTTGTAACCCATTAGGTACTTACCGTAAAAGTTATCTACGAAATAGTTTTTTGAAAGTTCTTAATAATTTAAGCAGTGATTGTGTGTGTGACTGATCATGACAGGTTGTGGATTCGATTCTCGCTCGGGTAATAAGGCAAAGCGCTGTGTTGAACTTGGGGCTCTCTAAATTGTAGAAAATAATATTTTAATTAATTCGAAGTAAAGTAAATTAGAAAAATTATAAGCAGAATTCTTGTTACTTATACTATTTAAAATCCGTTATTTTTGGCTTAGTAACATTAATATTTAAAAGGCTTAATATATAAAATTAATTATTAAGCCTTTTAAATATTAATTTTTTTTGCCGGTTTCCTTTTATTATTAAAAGTTTATTTTTAAGTATGAGTTAACAACAAAATAACATATATTTCATTTACAGTCGGTCTACCACAAATCGATGCCCACAGTAATATTTGGAGGTATGTGCTTCATATCCAGCCTGTTGGTCCTCATGCTGCCCGAGACAAGGAACATGAGACTACCAGACACTATAGAAGAAGCTGAAGAACTATCTCGAATGAAACACAAATCGGAAGTGATGTAATTAATAAGATATCCATTAGTTTTTGTAATTAAATAATGTATTTTTTATAAAAATACCTTAAATATTTTTGATTGAAATTGCAATCGTTTAAATTAATATCTCTTAATTGATAAGTAAAATTTACTTTAAAATAAATATATGTAATATTAATAAAAACAATGGCAACACTACAGACATTTTATTTGTACCATTTTTCTTACTGTGTAGTGTTAGGAGTTTTGTGAAATATTTTATATACTTTATGTAGTTATAAACTTTCTAACAAGTATATTATTCAACACTTTAATATACTGGCGCTTATAAAAAGAATCTTTTTAATAACTTTTTGAATGACATTTTTATCTTTTCTTTACGTCCGCCTCATAAAACTGACAATGCTTGTCACATTATTCTATTCTGGCAACATTGTTCTGTCCCTTTAATAAACAAACAATGTTACAACCCTTCAAATGAATGAAACTTAATTTTGTACGTTGAAACAATATAATAATGTTGAACTAGTTTATAATAATACTCCTTCATACAATGATCCTTTATTCCATTTACCTTCTTGTGTATATTTGAAAATATTATTAAAATAGTGAAAATGTTTGTATTGTGTTTGTTTGTAAATCCTTTAATAATCATTTTTGTCGATATAAAAACTAATAAAATTTATTTTTGTTTGAAAATAATATATATACTATTATAATTCAAGTCCATTTTGTTTTTTGTCTATATAAAAGAAAATAACGTCAATGCATGAAAAATTTTAGTTTTTTTAAATTATTGAAACAAAAACGTATGATAAACTAAAAACCTGTGGAAGGTTTGAACTATAATTTTCATGAACATTGTTTAATTAAAAAAAAGGAGGCCAGTCGTGGCGCGAGGGCACAAAGTGTGACTGTAAAATCAACTGATTGTGGATTCGATCCCCACTCGAGGAAATAAATTATTTATTTACATTTATATTTTCATTTCTTCGCTCTGGTGTGAAGGCAAAGCGCGACGTTGAGTTCCGTCACTCAACACGCAATGCCGCCAGTATTCGGCGGAAAGTGGGGAACGAGTGTCTTAACACTAGGTTCCCTCTGCCTACCCTGCTGTGTGCGAGATACAGAGTGAAGTTGATTGTTTTTTAATTAAAAAAGGAGAGTTATCATGAATTAAATATATTTATCACATTTAACTTGGTTGCTAGGTACTTTAAATATGAATTGAATATGAGTTTTCTCGTGACGAGTCGTGACGTAGGCCCATAGTGTGTCTGCAATCGCGACGGTTTGTTGGTTTAATTCCAACTCGCAGGAATGAAATATTTCATATTTTTAGGGTTCCGTACCTTTTAAGAAAAAAGGAACCTTTATAAGACCACTTTGTTGTCCGTCCGTCTGTCTGTTAGTCTGCCAAGAGCCTTCGTCTCAAGAACACTTGGAGATATTGAGTTGAAATTCAAATGGCCATTTATATCTCTACAGATAGTACTAGTTAAGTAAAAAATCAAAAAACTATATATCTGTGGTTAAATCTTAAAAAATCCTTAAAGGAGCAAAATATGGTGTTAAAGCCGCTAGTTTTAAGTGTGGTATCAGATAAGAAGACTCTGGCTAAGCTAAGCTTCAATTTTAGAAAAAGCTCGGGATCTCCAATTTTTGTACGGAAATTTTTCCTCGGTGGGCGAGCACGACACGCGCTTGTTCGGTTTTTTTTCTTAGATTTGATAACAAAACAAAATAAGATGTTAAGTTCCGTCATTCAACACGCAATGTCTCGAAAAATTTGACGGAAAGTAAAGAACATAATGTATTAGATCTAAGTTATCTCTGCCTACCCTGTTAATAAAAAAAATATGTAAAAATATGGATTTGAGACTCCTTGCCCTCTAGTTTGATGGGTTTGACTTCAAAAATTTTATGAGTGGTCCTTTCTATTGAAATTAGAATATTTTGTATTTTAATAGCCTCGCGGATCATTTTAGAAATATGTCTGTTTTCCTGAACGTGGATTTGGAGTTTATCAAACCTAATGTAGTAGCTAGGTTTATCTACAGTATGCGCACAAACAGCTGACTTCGATACATGCCCATTCTTGATATCGGAGATGGATTCACTTAGCTCGCTGAAAACTTACTGGTGCAATGTGACTTAAATAGTTTTAAAGTGAAATAATAATCACAAATTATTTAACACGTAATACTTTATTAATGTGGAATGTTCAACGCTCGATACAAAAGTAAATTGTTTGGTTCTTTAATTATGGCGTTTCGAGCGTGCTAGTTGAGCACATATCACTTCGCCAACGTCACTTTGTAAGGAAGACACGTATGAGTTTTTTAAATTAAACCAGAGGCAACGTCACTTGTCTTGCCAACCATACATTTATGTAGGTAGCTGGTAAATAATCTAAAAATATAAAATATAGTAAGCTAACGAACATATAATAAACAAATAAGTCATAAATGGCTATCAGTTCCTTCGCGTTGGCATACTATCCTGAAATTGGTACGGAACCCTTCTTATACGAGACCGAATCGCATTTGACAGATTTTATTTTATTATGAGAAAAATGCTATAAAAATATAATTTATATAAATTGGTTTCAAGCCTCTCGTGTAAGACAAAATACCGCGTTGCGTTCCGTTCAGCATCACGTGATGATATAAAATGGGATATAAAGTATAAACTAAAGAACCGAAGTGTCTTTGCAGTAGTTACATCAGGAGTATGGGAGGCAAGGGAGTGTACCTCAGAATTTTTCCTTACGAATAATTAAAACTGAAACAGTAAAAGAGCCTTTAAACAAAAAAATCAATTGAAAGCATATCAAAATTCTGTATTTTTAGCTTTATTTTTTTAAATATTACCACAATTTATCTCCAATGTGCAGCGCGGGGGCAGAAAAGTCCTGCCGCTTAACGGTAAATTCAAAACACTCCGTCTTGAGTGATGGAACTCTACTCTGATCGATTTACATATACCACGATAGCACTCATATAATAAAAAAAATTAAATAAATAAAAAAATCTATGATAATAAATTTTGTGCTCACGATAAATTTAAAATGTTTTTTCTATTATAACACAAAGCACTTATACATTTTAGCATCGCGTCATATTAGCCATTATCGTGTCTTGAAAAGTCCCGTTTATATGTACCGATACGCTGTAGTATATTCATTTTATTTAAGCCGTTTAACAACAAAAAATCAGCCTCACGCTGTATCCCACATATAGTAGGGTAGGCAGAGGGAACATAGTGTTAAGACACTCCTTTCCCCACTTTCCGTCGAATTTTACGGGGCATTGTGTGCTGAGTGGCGAAACTCAACGCCGGGCTTTTGTCTTAGTATTACAGCGAGAAATGAAAATATTAATAAACAATAATTCGTTCAACTGAGTGGTCATTGAACCCACAACCGTCGCAATACCGTATGAGTTTTATACAGTGACGGTATAGGTAGTAGTTAAGTCTACTAGATAATTATATTTTTCAGGGAGGGTAGGTCACTTAAAAGCGATGATTATCCTATATAAGACTAGTTACATTTATTGTATGAAATTAAAATGTTCACATGAATTATTTCTCCATCTTAAAAAGAAGAAAAACATTTTCCTACTCCATCGCTTACTGTTTTTAATACTAAAAAAATATTTAATATGGAAATGAAGAAAACGGTGAACGTTCCCTGTATTTTACTTTTGGATATAAAAACGTATAATAAATAAGAAATAATTAACTGTAATAGTAATTGAATCTATTTTATAAAGCAAGCATTAATACATCAAAAATATCTTACATCCATTTGCTATCTACATAACCAATGAAAACCACAAAACCCACAAAGCGACAAACATCGACATAAGTCCTAAGATAGCCAATTTGGTGATTTACATACATACGACTCAAATATTAACATCGTCTCGTATAAACCGCGTCGCGTATGTAGCTTACTAACTTGTAATATAAATATTTAAAGGAGCTTAAGTAATTGCTTAGATATGCACAAGTGGCGTCACGGTAACGATCTGAGGTATCTTCGAGATTATCTTTACACCTACTATGCATTATTTACTGGGATGTTCCGCTGGAAATGTATGGTAGTTGGGTGGTATGGTAGAAATCGATGGTACTTTTTTTAAATTCTTGTTGAAGATCTATATGTAATATTTAGGGAGATGGCCTCAATTTAAAAGTGTTGGGTTACGTCATTTGTTATAATATATAAAAAATCAGCTTCACGCTGTATCCCGCACACAGCATGGTATGCCGAAGGAACCTAGTGTTAAGTCACTCCGTTTCTTATTTTCCACCGTATTCTGGAGGCATTGCATGTTGACTGGTGGAATAAAATATTTCATTTCCTACAGTACATAGCGAATAATTATAAAATGAACAGTGTGTATTGCCAGCACTCCTGCAACCTTCACTCGCCTAAGATTTATCTCCCAAAGCCTCTAAAATAATCACAATGAAAATCTGGATGAGGTTTTTAAACTATTTTTCTCAATGTTATAGAAGTTCGCCAGTGCACTTTACCTTTTAACAACTCGTGCTGAAGCGCTAAAATGTTCCGACCACAAAAACACTTAATTTTCCAAATAAAACTTCCAAATAAGTTCCCGAATGTATTCTTTTTTCGTTTGAATTTGATACTAAAAAATATTATATTTTCCATAAAAAAAATTCTAGGCGTCTAATGTATGCTACATAAAAAAAAATACAAGAAATAAGAAACAAACTAACTTTAAATTAACATTAACCTCGTTTTGCTTAAAAAAAGAATGGTTTTTTTATATTTGATAACAAAACAAAACGCGGCGTTGAGTTCCAGCTCTGCCTATCCTGGTATATGCAAGACACAGTATGAAGCAACTAAAAAAAATGTGGGGCACCAATATTATTATTACACAAAAAATTGAAATTTAGTAGATATATGATAAGATCATGTTATAGCCTATACTGTAACATATGTAAATTACTTGAATTAATCTTAATCGAAGTGCGCTGTACTGTAGAATTAGATACGCTGAAGATCGTCTCCGTGATTTAGGAATCAATATTGATTACAGTCAAAATCGTGTATAGCTTCAAAAATTCGATATGTATAACCACTTGAGTAATTTTTTTTTATGGAAAAGACAAGGCAAACGAACGTTCGGGTCACCTGATGGTAAGTGAACACCGCTGCCCACGACCCCGTGCAGCACCAGAGGGGCGTTGCCGGCCTTTTAGGTGGGTTAGGCGCCTGAGCCCTTCATTACCTGATGCGAAACGCAATGGCATAAAGCCACTATTTAACGCCGGTTTTAAATGCCAGGGGTGGTAATGATCCGGTCGAGTCTACCCATGCGTATTGCCATTGCTGGCGACGTGACTCTACCACACGTACTTTAGTCGCCTCTTACGACACCACCAGTGCCAGGATGATCCTATTCTATATTTAGCTATATTTATTAATGGATATAAATTTGAAAGTATTTCTTTTAGCTTATGCTTTATCCCGCACTTAACAGAATCAAAGGGAACCTAGGACACATACTCCGTTCCAATTACCCACACCCATTCCCCACTTTTCGCCAAATTCTCGTGGCATTGTGTGTTGAGTGACGGAACTCAACGCCATGCTTCACACAGTAGAAACTGCAAAATATGAACTATTTTATTCACTGAATGGGAATCGAACCCGCAACCGTCGTCTTCATAGTCGCACGCTTATGCCACGACGGCCTCATATCAAATACATAAATGCAATGCAATATATGTAATAAATTAATATTTTAAATATAAGAAATTCAAGATAGTAAAAACATAGTTTTCATCGCAAAAACAGGCACAAAAAATTTTGGCTGCCCTCATCAGAGTGAGTATAAATGCTCGAGAAAATAATTTGATATTCTCAGTAATTTCGCTGACTACTGAGTTTGAAAGGACAGAAGAAAAAGATAGTTACGTTGGACGTTGTTACTTTACACTTTAAAAGAGGAATTCAAAGAAAATTCGTAATTTTACTCTGTCCTGATCATGTTTCAGTATCCTATAGTTCTAAGTACATATACATTATCAATAATTTAATTCTATAGAATAATTATAGTGCAGTAGTAAACCTTCTATTCAAATAACTAAATCAGCTTCACGCTTTATCCCGCACACAGCAGGCAAAGGAAACCACCAAGGAAAGGAACTTGGTGTTAAGAAACTCCGTTTTTTTCTTTCCGCCGAATTCTGGAGGCATTGCGTGTTGAGTGGCGGAACTCAACGCGCGGAACATGAAAATATAAATTAAAAAAAAAAAAATATTTCCTCGAGTGGGTATCGAACCCACAACCATTCGCGTTTATAGTCACACACTTGTGCCCAGCGCCTGGCTTCTTCTCAAAAATGTCAAAATCATGCATAAAAGTCCTCGGAAGCATATATGTTTCTAATTCTTGTAGGAGTTCAGGCTACCAGCATAATAACTGATTTACCTATTTATATACGGTGTCAATCACGATACCGACTTATCAATAAACACTCATTTTCAATTTTCTAAAGAAATAAAAATCAATTTTCAAAAATAAAAATAAATTAAATTAAATACAATACCAAAAATTATAAATTCAATAAATTCCGTTCAAAGCAACACTCAACGCCATCACTACAGTCGAAAGTGGATAAATTAAAATCATTCGTTATAATACGAACTCAATTTAAATAATTACTTTGCCTTTGAATCTTTTCATTTCCAATAAAACAAATGAAATGTATGAATAATTATGAAATATTTTTCATTTTTAATTTTTTTTTTCAAGCGTCCCAGAATGCTACTGCTGCACATCTTATAACGAATGCAAAATATTATACAAAGTGCTCTACAATCATTTTATTTTAGAGATAAATATATTTTTTAGTACGAAATAACCATAATTTATTTATATATGCTTTTGCTGATATTATTTCTGCAGAGACAGCATTTATGAGGAATTCCTACTTAAGTATCATTCATGTTTCGCTGACTGAAAGGCTTATTTTGAAAAAAAAACGGGCAAAAATAATACCGCGGCCTAATTATTAAGGTCACATATACACTACATGTAGAGTTTAGAAGAACAGCTATCTTTAATTAATATTAAGGGAAGAGAAAGTTTTATTGGTATTTTTAGGGTTCCGTACCTTTTAATGAAAAAAGGAACCCTTATAAGATCACTGTGTTGTACGTCTGTCTGTCTGTCAAGAGCCTTTATCTCCGGAATCCTTAAAGATATCGAGTTGAAATTTAAACCATGTACTCAGACCTATGATTCCAGGGTTTCCAGAAAAAAAATGTTTTTCTACATATACTTAAAAAAAAGATATGGCCGTTTATATCGTAAGAAACCCGTATTTCGACACTATAAGAGGAATTAAAATTTATACAGGGTACTAGTTAAAAATTATGAAAACTATACATATGTGGTTAAATCCTAAAAAAATAATTGTTTCCTCGGAATATGAGGCGCTTTAAGCAAGCTACGTTAAATTTTTTATACGTTTTCTAAATATTTTTTTTACTTTCCTAAGTGTGGAATAATATTTTAAAAATGTAAAAAATATTTAATAATTCTCAGTGATTATCTTTAGGTAGCGTAAAATTGCGGTATAAAAATTTCGACGTTGCTTGGTGAGAACGTATGGCATAGTGGTCAGAGAGCCTGGTCGGTCGGCTACGTCAAAATTTTTATACGTTTTCTAAATAAGCATTTTTCTTTTCTTAGTGTGGAATAACACTTTAAACGTGTTAAAAAATATTCTTCCGTTTTTATTGACATATTACAAAAAAAAGGTCTTTGTATGATTAATTATTGACATCCATCTATTTAGTTTTTGACTGAAACGAATGAGCAATTTTGTTATTATAAATATTCCACTGAATGGAAATCGAACCCACGACCAATACATCTAAAATCAGACATTCCACAACTTTTCACTCAGAGTAAACTTTGTATCACTTAGCAATTTCTATACAAGTTAACTTTAAGTGAAAACACGACTTTTACTACTTAACCATTGAAACACCTCTATATAGCGCTATAAAACCGGTGGACGACCGTAAACAAGCTTTCGCAGTCTCATTTAAAATACTATGGTATTCTTCGAAGTGCGAACAACGCTACATACAAATGATAAATGTCTGCGAATTAGACAGTGTGCTGTTATTATTGATGTTGTTGTTTTATTTTTTATTGGAGTTTGAAATATAAATATGTATACGTCAATGACTTTATTCAAAAACATAATTAAAGTAATAAATTATAACTTAAAGTTAATTAAAATTAACTACTCAACTGTTTTTTTTTTGTTCAACTATATTGTTTTTTTGTCAAAATATTAAATGAGAAATATCGCCACTGCAAATGTAACACATGTATAAGAAAAATCTGTATTTATTAGGCTAATAAAATAAATTTAACTTAATAAGAAATAGAAGTCCGCATAGTCATACATAAATCGGGGACCATTTTAAATTAACAAATTAACTAATTTTACACGTTTTGATAGCATGAAATTTACCATTATTTACAGTCTAAGAGGTAGAAGCTAAGCTTTGCATTTGTGTGAGTGATCACCAAAACTTGACCCAATAGAAAAACTTAAATTAATATTACTTACTTACTTACTTACTTAGCTTCACGCTTTATCCCTTGCGGGGTAGTCAGAGAGAACGGAGCGCCAAACGCTACGGTCTCTACATACCTCTTTCGCCTCGTCCACTGTCATCAACCTCTTCA
>DWQW01010510.1:0-12082 GCA_018249695.1 Heliconius erato demophoon
TTAAACTTATTGTACATTTAATATTTATATTGTTACCTCTGAATCTCTAAAAGATCTTGGATTACTTACGATCACTACGAAAGAGTTCTAACTATATTAGACGTATCACGAGCCATACTAAAATATTTAAAATTATTATTTAAATATTTTATTGAGTGTAGGGTGGGATGTCAGTTACAATATGTAACTGAAGACTCGTGCCTGTGGAACTATCAAACGATTTTACATGAAACTTCGACTGATGACTAACTTGGAATACACTTCATTTTAGTCAACAAAGATCAACTCACAATGACTTTTAATTTAGAAAATTGATGAACAAACATAATATGTACATTTTTTTTTTACTTAACGCTGAATTTAGGAACATAGTCGTACTTAAGACACTCCGATCTCCACTTTCTGCCGAATTCTAGGCACATTGCGTGTTTTTTGATGGAACTCAACGCCACACTTTGCCCTGTTACCTGCGACTAAATGTGAAATGTTAAATATTTCAATCCCCCAAGTCGATATCAAACCCACAACCGTCACGCTTACTCAATATACATATAATTATTACATTTAGCTCACGTACTTAAAAGCCTAAAAATATTCCACCATACTCCAAGTTAAACGACGACCTCCTTTTTTGAAATTAGAAAAACTCAAGATTATGTTAAACTAAAAAACATCCCGGCTCATAACTAAAATTGGCCGCGAAATATTAGTTTACATAGAACTCGGAACTCGACGGCACTCCACGACTAATGGAAGTATGACGTCGGAGTTCAGAACTCGGTTACTGGGGGCCATTAGAGGGGGACGGACGTTGCGAGGGTCGTAACATCACTTTAAAATTTGAAGCGATGTTACGATGTATGGCGAGGGGTACCGTATGGGTCAGTGGTGGAGTGCTCAGGATGTATCGATATAGTAGTAGGTGTCAGTTAGATAAAAAAAATATCGGCTTAGGCTAGGCAGAGGGAATCTAGTGTCAAAACACTCTGTTCCTCTCTATCCGCCAAATTTTTCGAAGCATTGCATTCTGAGTGGCACAACTCAACGCTGGACTTTTGCTTTGGTGCCAGAGCGAAGAAATGAAAATAGTAATCAATAATAATTCATTCCCCCGAATGAGAATCGAACCCACAACCGTCGCATTACAGTCACGCCCCTGCGCCACGACAGCCTCAAATGTCAGTTATATATCGTAATAATTTCTAGATGGTATACATAATATGTATACCATTTTATATTATAAACTAATCGTACATACAGTTTCACTCGCTTGGTCAAATGCATGTGTGTGTATGCGTGCGTGCGTATGTATGTGTGTGTGTATGTGTGTGTGTAATAGTTCCTCGATGAATAGATTACTTACTAACACTAGTCACACTACTAAATATATTATCAATTCGAACTAGTTCCTAAGATTAGAGTGTTCAACGAAACAAACTTTTCAGTTTTATTATACTAGTATATATAGATGTTAGATAGTCGAGACATAAATTTGATAGTATTTAAAAGTTTATTTTTAAATAAAAATAATAACTAAATTTGAGTTTCATCATAAGATTTGAGGCCAGTCGTGGCGCAGGGGCACAAAGTGGAACTGTAAAATCGACTGGTTGTTGGTTTGATCCCCACTCGAGGAAATGAAATATTTATTTACATTTATATTGTCATTGTTGTTTTCTTCGCTCTGGTATCAAGGCAAAGCGCGGCGTTGAGTTCCGCCACTAAACACGCAACGCCAATCAACGTGCAAGAACTCGGCGGAAAGTGCGGAACAACGGTGTGTCTTATTAATAGGCTACCTCTGCCTACTCTGCTGGGTGCGGGATACAGCGTGAAGCTGATTTATTTTATTTTTATTTATCATAGGATTTTAATCTGTGGTTTTTTGGAAAAGATATCTATGAGCAGAATCAATATTTATAGAATCAGTTAGTAGGTTCTAAAGCTGTCGTGATTGTAATTTAAGAGGTACGTGGTCTTAAACATACATATGTATAGTTATTTAACTGATGATTTAAGACGATTTTATTTTAATATGATCCAATAATTAGACAGTTCTATTTTTTGTTGGCGTAATGGCACATCACGTGACAGTAAGCGCGTGTTCTGAGTTCGATTCCCACTGGGGGTAATTAATTATTTAATAATTTCATTTTCTCGTTCTGGTAAAAAAATCAAAGCGCGAGTTTTGCCACTCAACTTACAAATTTGGCAAAAAGGGTTTCATTTTCTTTGTTTCCATTTCGTCGTTTGGAACAGCGTTTCCATGTCCTCGCTCTCTTCAGAAGATAAAGTGCGGCGTTGAGTTCCTTCACTCATAACAAAATATGACCGGACTGAGCTCTTTAAAATCTTACTAATGTTATTATATGCCGAAAATAATATAAAACAATAGTTTTTTTAGAAAAATAAAGCAATAAAAGCATAAGTAAACATATATACATATTTTAACTCCAGACATCACATCTCAAGTGATGAGAGGGAATAAACATTATTTCATATGAAACGGTATATTGTAGACATTTGTAGGAGCTCGTGCTGTTATCTTGTTTGACGTTCACCGTCAATACTCACTGCCACCGCCCACGTGTACCTGACACAGAATGTTGCTACAATTTTATAATTTATTACTTCCGGAAAACTTTAGAAAATTGGATTTTAAATTATACATTTTCTAAGAATGCTTAGAAAATATATAATATTGGAGCCGTCGTGGCGTTGAGGCACAAGCGTGAGACTGTAACTCGACAGTTGTGGGTTCGATTACCACACGGGGGAATAATTATTTATTAATATTTTTATTTCTTCGCTCTGGTATCAAGGCATAAAGCGCGGTGTTGAGTTTCGCCACTCAACACGTTATGCCTCGAAAATTCGGCGGAAAGTCGAATAAGCAGTGTATTAACACAAGGCTTCCTTTGCTTAACCTGCTATATGCGTGTGAAGCTGAAGAAAAAAATAGAAAATAATTTTTAGTAGTAGCTTCTCGATATATTTCAGATAAACATGGTATAGAGGACTTTGTGTAAAGATACTTCTCATTTTTCGAAAAAAAATTAAATATTAAATAATAAAATTATATTATATGTAGAGAGACAGAACTCAACGCTGCGCTTTGTCTCGTTACCAAAGGGAGGAAATAAAAAGAAATCAGTTGCCTGAACGGAGATCAAACCGCGACAGCTTTAAATTAGTTCTGCTTAATTAAAATGTCCTAGTCATTTATTTTCTACTAAAACAAAGAAAAAAAATAGTTTTTAATAGATTTATAGTCTGAACTATTAAGTTTTTCTGCCGATTTGTGTCTGACATTTCAATTACTTTAGAGCGGTCGCCGGTGACAGCCGCGGGGGGGTCGCTGCTCGAGGCCTTGTAGCGGAAAATACGACAAAAGTAGCTTTATGCAATTTTCATTTAATAAAAAGGCCAAGTGCGAGTTGGAGCTGCCCATGCAGATCCGTAATGGAAAGAATAGATTATGGTCACTCCCCATACAGTCCCACATACAGGAGGAAAGATGGAAATTAATGTTAAAAAACACTCCGTTCCCCAATTTGTGCCCAATTGCCGAGATGTGTGAGAGTATTGCAACTAAGCGCTCAATTCCTAATCAGAGCGAGAAAATGAAAATAGTTGATTCCCCGGAGTGAGAATCGAACCCACGGCCTCACTTTTCCAGTCAGGCGCTGCGCCGCGTAATGGTGGCTTCATATTATTTTTCACCCGCACAAAATGTCTTTGTTTATAATAATCAATCAAATCAATCAGCTTCACGCTGTATCCCGCACACAGCAGGGTAGGCAGAGGGAACCTAGTATTAAGATACTCCGTTCCCCACTTTCTGCCGAATTCTGGAGGCATTGCGTGGTAAGTGGCAGAACTCAACGCCGCGCTCTTCCTCGACACCAGAGCGAAGAAATGGAAATATAAATTTAAGTAAATATTTCATCTCCTCGAGTGGAGATCGAACCCACAACCACTCGGTTTTACAGTCACACTTGTGCCGCTGTGCCACGACCGGCCTCTCTAACTTGGTTTTTAATAATATTTATATTAATAACAACAATTAATGCTAACGTAAAATTACAGCGATATTTAAATCAATTTACATCTCTAGTGAATGCTGACTTCTAGAGAACACTTCTAGGGCTAGTCCGACTCGCACTTGACCACTTTTTATCACACTTTTTACAAAACGAGAACACACCATAAAATTTTACCCAATTTGTGTTTACTTCACTTATATATAGCTGTGTGTATTTTTTGTTTGGCAGCTGATCTGAGTCGTTTGCCAAAACCGTCGTCCTCTCTGTTATTTCGGTGCATTTCTTCGGACGTTCTACTATTTAGCTCAAAGAGGAATGTAGTCAGTGAAATTACTGAAAACTTAAAAACTATGTGTGAACTAAATAATGCAGTCGTGGTTCAGTTGTTAGTGACAGTGGAATGTTGAAGGTTCGATGCCCACTCGTTGAATTTGATAATTTTATTTCCTCGCTTTAATAGTAATAAGCCAACTCGCGGCCACTTAACAAGAAATACCTCAAATATTTTTAAAATTGAGGAAAAAATGGGAAACGGAGTATCTTGACATTGAGTTTCCTCTTAAAACTATACAAAATATAATAAATATTGTACTAAACTACAATATAAACGCTACAACTTATACTCATTAAGGGTTACTAATAACATGATATATTTCTTTCATGGATTTTATATCCCTCTGAACTCTCTTTTCATTTCATTGATTATAACGTTTAAATGAAAACAGCATCTCAAGATCACTCTCAACATCGATCTCTAACTTGAGAGCAGTTTATAAATTAAAAGCCCTCAATAGTTATTTAATAATCATTATCAATAATATCTTTGTTGCAAAATGAACATTAAACATTTCGTTTTATTAAAAAGCAAACTTCACCCAATATTCTTGTGCCAAAATATTTGTATTTCAATACACAGAGGGAGATCTCAGCGATATTTAAACGGAGAAGCCACAATCGGCCGTTCTATTTGACTTCACAAACGCCCCAACTGGATATCAAAAGACGTTTCAGATGGAGCGCGTCGCTTACTTAAATATTACAGCGGTTTTTATTTTCATTGTTTCAAATCTTTTTTCTCTTTAATGAGTGAGGTATTATTAAATTGATGTATTTTGTATTTAATTTTCAAGATAAAATTGAAAAATGTTAATGATATGAAAAAGTATAGTTTTTTTTTTCACTTTGAAAACCTAGGTTGAAAAAGATAAATATATGTTTTATTTTTCTGATTTGATCTATACTTTTAATAAAATCGTATGGAGTCGGTGTCTATACATGGAAGATATGATATTGGGGGATTTTATTATTGTAACAGAACCCAAAGCAATTATTTTAAAATTTTATTTACTCAGAAACGGTTTTAACTTTCCGCTAAATTCTTGAGAAATTGCGTGCTGAGTGGTGGAATTCAACGCCGCTTTTTATCTCAAGGCAAGGGCGAAGTAATAATTTTTTTTGATATTTAATTTCCTCGAGTGGGGATCGAACCCACAACCTTTTATAGTCTACTCGCTTATACCCCTGCGGCACGACTGACCTTAAATAAAATAAAAAAATAAATCAGCTTCACGCTGTATTCCGCACACAGCAGGATAGGGAGAGGGAACCTAGTGTTAAGACACTCCGTTCCCCACTTTCTGCCGAATTCTGGAGGCTTTGCGTGTTGAGTGGCAGAACTCAACGACGCGCTTAACCTCGATACCAGAGCGAAGAAATGGAAATGTCAATTTAAGTGAATATTTCATCTCCTCAAGTGGGGATCGAACCCACAACCAGTCAACTTTACAGTCACACCTCGTGCCACTGCGCCACGACTGACCTTAAATATAATAATAATATATAGAAATTAATCATAATAAGTTTAAAACTTGTACAAATCGAAGTTGATATTGTTTTTGATCCCCGACGCGCTATCTCAGCAGTCAGCACTAAGCCCTAGATCAGTTATTTAATACGAAATCCAATTACTCTGTATTATATTATATGAAGGTTTTCTGAAATTTCTTACTAACTTCATTATTGCGAAGGTATCTCCGAAGGGAGAGGTCTCGTGGAAGTGAACAAACTTTTAGATTTAGTAGTCAATTAGATGTAAACGAAAGTGAGTATTGGGTTTAATTAAAGTTTCGTTACGCAGAGAGATTACCCGTTACTAGGTGGCCTCTTCGCCTCTCCGCCCTCAAATTACAACTATTACAAAAGAAGTAAAGCGATTAATAACTTATTAATCTGTCCAAGTTACCGCTCTCCGTGACCCTCATGGGTGATGGGACAGTCCTTTTTATATCAAGATTTAGGTAAATTCTACAATAAGTGGGTGGTTGTTAGCTGTTTGTTGTCGTTGTAGCTCTGTTTGTAATCAATTTAAATTTTATTTACTCTTACTATTAATTAGAATCATCTCAATTTCAGTTTCACGCTGTTTTCGGCACATAGCAAGGTACGCAGAGGGAACCTAGTGTTAAGACACACCGTTCCCCACTTTCCGCTGAATTTTGGAGGTATTGCGTGTTGAGTGGCAGAAATCAGCGCCGCGCTTTGCCTCGACACCAGAGGGAAGAAATGAAAATGTAAATGTAAGTAAATATTTTATTTTCTCGAGTAGGGATCGAAACTGGGCTACGACTGGTTAATTTAGATTTTTTTATTTTAATTTCCTCGCTCTGGTAAGAAGATTAAGACCAGACATGGGGTTCCATCGTTCAACACGCAATGTCTCGTTTCAGCGGAAAGCGGGGACCGGAGTGTCCACAAAATTTCTTTGTAAAGCAAAATAATTGGATTTTCATGAAAATAAAGATATATATATTATGTAAAGTACCCTTTGCAAGAAACTCTCAAGATTTCCTAAAGTGAAGGCACCCATCGCCCAGCAAGAAGTGGTCACAAGAAGCACAACGGTGCTTGCCAACTTAGTGTAGAACGCGGCACCGGGACGAAGTAGAATTAGAGACACCATACACGTATCTCTTTTTCATGTTTTTATTTTTACTAAAGTTTCAAATTATTATAGTTGTTGATTTAAAAGTATTGTAAAGCAGTCGTGACGGAGAGTTCGTTTTTGACGTGTAGTAATGATTATATATAAATTATTTTCCTGTCTTAGCTCTAGTAGAAAATGCGGCGTTAAATTTTGTCACTATCACACGCAATTTATCTATAAATTGAGAGTAAAGTGGGAAGAAACGGAGTGTCTCGGCACTTGTTTTTTCAGCTCTCCTGCTATACGAGGTAGAGCGTAACAGTGCTTTTTTAAAGTATTGTAGTTGAATACATAACATTTCTTATTATTCAGCATTACTAAATATAAATATTAATAAGGCCAAAATATAGTACATTGATGCCAGTCGTGGCGCAGTGGCACGAAGTGCGACTGTAAATACCGACTGGTTGTGGGAGACCTTTCTGGGAGAGGAGATGAAATATTTGCTTAAATTTATATTTCCATTTATTCGCTCTGGTGTCGAAGCAAAGCGCGTCGTTGAGTTCTGCCACTCGACACGCAATGCCTCCAGAATTCGGCAGAAAGTGGGGAACGAAGTGTCTTAACACTAGGTTCCCTGTGCCTACACTTCTGTGTGCAGGATACAGCGTGAAGCTGATCTTTTCTTGAATATTAATAAGGAATTGATTGAATTGAATTTAAATGTGCGAAAAAAGATTATTTAGTGTTTATGTTCATATTATAGAACAGAACAAGTCATCTCTTATTTTCCCAATAGTATAATAATAAAAGGATATTGCAAAAGAGTTTATTTCTTAAACAAGAAATATTTAAGTAACATTTTACAAACAATTGATCTAATACTACAAAAACATAAATAAATATTCAATTTAAATAGGTTATGCAAACAAGGGCAAAGCGGGTAATACACGAACAACCAGCCGTCCCGAGGTATAGGCATCATTAGGGCGGTTTCTAACAAAATATGCTAACGACGGTAGACGACACGAGTCTAAGAGTCTAAGAGCTACGTAACGAAGCCTGTTAGAGGTCTAATTTATTTGATGCATAAAGTATTTTACTATTTTACTAGCATTAAGAGATTAAATACGTCCACTTTTGACTGAGCGCCAAGTGGCGAATTAAATCGCTGTGGAAATACTGTGGTTTTTAAAATATATCATATTTTTGCAATTTTTCTATGTTTGGTTAGTGTAGTTATACAATAACACACTGTGTGCGTGGAGAATGGAGTGTTTTAACACTAGATTTCTTTTGCTTACCTTACTGTATTTTAAGATTTTTTAAGTTAATATTTGTTACACATATTTTTTAAAAATATATGTATTTAATTTAGAATAGTTGTAATAATTGTAAACCTTAAATAATTTTAGATCTTAAGCTATATATCTACTATTCAGTATACAATCAATGTACTAACAGTGTGGGAGTTCTACGTAATCAAAGCCCCACTTCGTCGCTAGTGGGGTCCCAGATATGCCGCCGAACAATTGGCATCGCATTGCTGCAGATTCGAGAGCTATGTATTTTGTAAATGTCACTCTCTACATTCGGCTTCGATCGACTCCTTAGTAAGCCCCAAATATATTTCATACGGATGTGGAAGTTCGAATCCTGTTCGAAACAACTTTTTATGGAGGAAATAAGTAAAAAAAAATCATCTTCACACAGTATCTCACGGGTAGGCGGAGAAAATCTAGTGTTAAGATACATCGTTCCCCACTTTCCGTTGAATTTTTCGCATTGCATTGATCTCCGCCACTCTGTTGAGTGGCGGAGACCAATCTCGGGTTTTTACCTTGGTGCCAAAGCGAAGAAATGAAAATATTACGAAATAATAACGCATTCGAAACCATAACGATCGAACCCATAACCGTCGCGTTACAGTCACATACTTGTTTGTGCCTCTGCGCCACCACGTCCTCAAATGAAAAATTTAAGCAAACATTGTCTGAAATTAAAATACTTTTAGCTAATTGGATTTCTGTTTTTTTTTCACTAACTAATGTTTTTTATGAAAGTACAATAATATATATAAATATATTTTTATTACAAAGTCATAAAAATTATAAATATTATATTAATACTATTACTAAAAAGTCCCCTAAATTTCTTGCGCCGGTCCTTCGCAAGTAACTTTATTTGACGTTAAAAAATTAAGAATGTGATTTCTTATTTCGAATAAAATTATTCGACTTAGTCCTTGAATTTAGCTTGACGCTGTATCCCACACGTAATAGAGTAAGTAGAGGCAATCTAGTGTTCACACCACGGACATATACGAGTATGTATATTTCTTTTCTTTTCTGCTCATGTTTTGATTTTAAGTTTATTTTGTGCATATCTTTTACATTATTCAGGTTGTTCAAAGGAGAAAGGGGAAGACGTTCTAGGTTGGGCGGCGGAACACAACGCTGCGCTATGCATTATTATTACCAGAGCAAAGAAAAGATAATAACTCGTGCCACAGAGTTAACGGCCTCCAATATCATATTATTAGAACCAGAACTAATGTACTGGTAAAATACAACCAGAATAAATGTATTCCACTCATCGCATCAATTAAGATCCATGTTCATAAGTTTTTTTCGTTCACATTTCTATTTGGTCGCTACAACTTTTATTGTCGACAATTTTTAACGGGATCCCAATACATACATGGCGACGTGTCAAATAAACATTTGAGTATAGAGAAATTTTAATTGGCGGTGTCTGAGGGTCACGACCCTCGACCATACACATTTTGACATATTTTTTATTCTCCTTCCTTTTTCCTGTATTACAGCGTAGGCGGGCAGGGTAGGTTCTAGTGCTTTTGAAAACTTTTTTGTCAATTTTTGAGATATTATGAGGAGAGACGTGGAACTGAGCGCCGAGCTCTGTCTTCCAGAAATAAAAATACGTCAATTATAATCTTACCCGTGAGTAGTAATCGAACCTACAACTATTGCGTATATAGTCAAATACTGTACCGTATATGATATGTAAATAAATAATATGTTTTACCAATAACATTATTTTTTAACTAATTAATAAGTTACTCTACCGCAATTGGTACAGTTATGAAAAGATATCATCGGATAAAACGCCACAAACAAATATTGAACTGTTATTAATAAACCACATTGCACGATTTTAATGAAAAATATGATTTTATTTCATTACAGTAAATATATAATGTAAATTATTTAAAAAGTAGCCACCCGCCTGCGGCTCCGTCCGCTTGTACGTACTACGCGATTATTTATCTAAGAAACTGAATTTTGAAATACGAATGTAACCCTTATCTCTATTATCAATAAAAAAGTTTAGGAATAAAGGTTACAAAGGTTACATAATTGTAATTTTCCTAAATATCTTTAATTATTTTGTAAAAGTAATACTACTTATACAGAATGTGACTCTAACTGGGTCTACGGGTGCATAGGGACCTCTACACCTATCCATTTCACGATCGTGTATATTAAGTGATTTTCAGTGGTTCAGCAGATATTTGTGAATTTAAGATTTTTTGCAAAATTAGAAATGTGCAAATACAGCCTGACTGTAGACACAGCTACGCTCGTGATATTTTTCTTAATATCACCTTATAATCGACTTTTAGTATCATATAATAAATTAAAACTATCGGTCTATAAATTTTGGAAATAATTTAACAAAAAAATCAAAACATACCTATTTAGTAGAACGTATAAAAATATGAGCATAACGGGACTCGACCCCGCGCCTCCTGGAAACCGATGAAATGCTCTACTAAATAAAAACACATACATATGTATAAAAATCCTGTATAAGCTTTATACTACTCAAGGGTATATCGTGACTTCAAGACGTTACATTATGTATGAGAGGTTAGAGGTCAGCAAGTACGCGGACGCACAGAGAACAACGACGCACAGTACAGTAGTTTAGGAGATTACGTATAGACACGAAACACACATTTTGATATAAATGATCTATTTTGTTACATGACCTATACGTATTACTTGGGTCTCAACAAAGTAGTCTTTCCTATATAACGTGATGACTGGACGCGTCGGCTGTCCGTTAAGAGTTACGGCCTACCGTAATAAAAGCAGTGTTGTTTACGATACAGCGATAAACGCTGATTTTTTTAGCTCCACGCTCTGTCCCGCATACAGCAAAGTAAGCAAGAGGAAAGCTGGGAACCCAGTGTTAATAGACTGCGTTTACATTACGCCACTTCCCATCTCGACTTTCCGGTCAATTCTTGAGGCATTGCGTGTTGAGTGGCGGAACTCGACACCGCGTTTCGGCTCTTTACCAGAGCGAAAAAGTAAAAATAATAAATATTTCAATCCTCCGAGTGGAATCGAACCCACAACAGTCGCGTTCGCCGTCGCTGGCCTCAAGAACCATAATCATAGTCAATTATTTCATAACCACGGGCTTACATTATGGGGTCTCAAGTATCATTATATTATAATTATACAAAAGGGCCCGTTTTCAATATTTTGATTTTTTTTTTAAATTTACCTCGAGGCGGGAGTCAGGAGTCGGGAGCGAGGAGTGACCGTAATAAGCTCCAGTGTCTGTACTGAAGGAAACCTTATGTAAACATAATATTTTTAAAAAATAAAATCCATCTCAACACCATTTATAAAAAAAAGAACTGAAAGGGTATTAATTCGCGAAGTATCGTATACCCTTAATTATGTTAATTTTATCTTATCTTATTTTTATTGGAGGTGATGATGTTATTCAAGAAATATTCAATTGGCTTTTATTCTATTCTATTATGTAAATTTGCTTTATGCTCTTAGATCCATGATCTAATGTTGTTTCGTGGATTCTTTTAACGGATGGTTTCGAATTTCTATATATTTGAGATGAGGTTATTGAAAACAATATATTAGATAAGTATATTTTTGTATCTTTATGCCTCAAGTGTTAGAAATCGGAAGCGGGTAACGTTTTTAAAGGAACACGTTAAAAACACACATCGTCTATATGATTCTAAACTATTTTGAAAGAGATACTATGTAATTGCAATAAGTGATATGTATCACCTACTAACAATACTTCACACTAGTTTCCTTCCAACAGGGGC
>DWQW01010511.1:0-12082 GCA_018249695.1 Heliconius erato demophoon
ATAACTCGTTTACTTATTTTAGTAAAAAGAGAGTAGAAGGCACCTAACGCGTACTAGTCTGTAAATGAAGTCGCTTTCTTGAGTGAAAGTAACACTATACAAAGAATCTTCAGGATCCTTTTATTTCGTAAGAGATTTTTATTATCTTAGAAATTATTTGATTTTTTATTTAGTAACATATTATATATTTAATGATTTTAGAAGTAGATAACAGGAAATTAAATAAGTGAACAACGATTACGATTGGATGGTGGCACTTCGTTAAATTGTGATACATTTAGTTATTTAAAATTTTATAATCTAAAATAATAATAAAATATAAAGTCATAAAATACAATGAATATTAATCAATTGAAAATGAAACAAATGTTATAAAAATCATAACTATATTATGTTTGTAATAATCGTCATGTAATAGTTAATTAGTCATGCTGTGTTACTGAGAAACGAATGCATGCTGCGAACCTACAAATATTTACAGTAATGGCCACTATGTACATCTGTATTCTATATATATGTGTTATTTTTATTGCAGATTAGTCATCAGTATTTGATTACAAAAAATACTAGTTTTTCTGATGTAACAAAATTACATATTATTAATTAATTTTAATGCTTACGATCAGACCTAAACAAAAAATATAAAAAATGTTTAAATAACTTCGTTATGATTGTCTGATTTTGTATTAATTTTGAGTTTTGATTATACAAAATCGCAAAATATACCTAGCGTAAAAGCGGTTACAAAAAGAAATTATAATTATGTTATACATTTTACGAGGAAAAGTAAGGTTTGTCACAAAATAAAGAAAATAAAATTACAAATTTTACTAATCTATTTTTTCTTATCTATGTTTTAATCTTACGATTGTACCTGACTCATATTAATAACTTTTTTGTCATTTTTAAAGAATTTCTTGTGAATTCGTTGCAGTTTAATGTTTTGTGAATTTTATAGAAATTACCAAAGTTTTAAGTATTGATGATCAACAGATAATGTGTTGATAATATATCTACTATTTAGTAAAAATCTTTTTAAGGAATACTTGTTTCATTAAAATCTTGATGTTGAGAGCCTTGTTAATAATAGATATCATCTTAAATCTAGTTATGAGTCATGGATGAGCATCAAGTTCAGATAAATATTCAATTATTATAAGAAAATTTAAGAATATGTACTACGTGTGAAATGGAAGAAATGTTTTAAAAGGTCAAGACATGTGTTAGTGTTAGTTGTTCTGTTGTGACATAAGTATGTGTTGTCTATATACTTATAATAAATCTGTAGAGAGGTCAATTCTGTACATGAAATATATTTTCAAAATAACTATCAGGGGGTGATTAGTGATCGATACTGATGCCAAAAATGCAATCAGTAAAATTTTTGTCTGTCTGTCTGTCTGTCTGTCTGTCTGTCTGTCTGTCTGTATATTCTTTATAGGAGCAAAAACTACTTGACGGATTTTAAGGAAACTTGATACAGTTATTCTTCATACTCCTGGGCTGGTCATAGTATACTTTTCATCACGCTACAATCAGTAGGAGCAGAGCAGTGAAAGGAAATGTTGGGAAACGGGAGAAGTTACTTGATTTTTTAACTCGCGTGTGCAGCCTTAATGGATAAAGCTACAGCGAAACCATGTATACGGAAATATTCTAAATAAAATTAAAAAAAAAATATGCCAAGACAGTATATGTCTATCTTTTATGGTTGACTCACAAAATCATATTAAAAGTCATTATAGTATCATGTATTTTAAGCGGGCGAAGCCGTGGGCGGGCCGCTAGTTTATATTAAATGATTAAAAAACAGCTTTATAAGAAGTTTACGACAGTACTTAGTGCCATTAAAACTTAATCTTTCAAAAATGTAAGTAAATCCAATATTAATGATTTAAGTTTTGAAACTCATGTGCCTATAGCGTGACTGAACTAATATAAAATGGAGACTTTCTTTTACATAATAAACAGTATATTAATGTTTTGCTGGCCCTGAAATAAAATAAAAGTAAAGATTTAATGTTTTGTTTTAATATTATTAAAGTAGAGTAGCATAAAAAAGACAGAAAAAAAATCTTCAAAATAGTAAAATTATTAGATTTTTACTACCCAGAATATTAACTAGACGGCAAGTTTATGGAAGTTTATTGTAATATAGTTTGACATACATATTACACTCTTCTTTTATAGCCCCCAATACAAAAAAAGAAAATCTTATAAATTTGAAATTTTGATCTGTGGTGTTTTAACTCGAAAAGAGGGAATTCGAAAGAATGCACACGGCATTCTGATTTAGATGTGATTCCTTTTGTCTGAAATGACGTCATCAAGACGAATCTTTGCTATATTTACAAGGTTTGGTTCAGGTGATTGATGATCATCATAATAATATAATTTTCTGTTTTGTTCTTAAAAATATGGAACTATTGACTATGGACTAATAGACGTAGTAAATAATTAATATACATAATTAGAAATCAATACTTACTAAAAGATTATGTCCTACTATACATGTATAAACTAATCTACGTGATTTAAAATGGGTTAAAACGATATTGTAGCCGATAAAGAAAGATATAAAGATATGGTGGAAGACATAAGTAAAATAAAAAAAATATATTTGTTACCTTTTATATGAAATATGTTTCTAATAATATTGTAAAGAAAATACACCTTTGGATTCGATTGGAACGTAGGTAATCGGACCTATTAAAGTCGAATACGTCTAAAAATAACCTATCGTGTGAGTCAGTGATGTATGTTTGTACGAAGGTCTACTACAATGACTTCCGACTTTATGATTAATGTTAGCATCTGGCTACAAGCTTTTCTTTAATAGAATATTGTAACTTTATAATTTAAGTTTCTTTTGCACGAGGTGTGACTGTAAAACCGACTGATTGTGGGTTCGATCCCCACTCGAGAGGATGAAATATTTAATTAAATTTATATTTCCATTTCTTCGCTCTCGTGTCGATGTTAAGCGCGGCGTTGAGTTCTGCCAATCAACACGCAATGCCTCCAGAATTCGGCAGAAAGTGGGGAACGGAGTGTCTTAACACTAGGTTCCTTCTGCCTACCCTGCTGTGTGCGGGATACAGCGTGAAGCTGTATTATTAATATTTTTGTGCAGTTAGCAATATTAAAAAAAAAAACATATTATATTTTAGACAAATATACGATAGAAACTAATATTCAATCAAACTATTCAACACATTTTATATGCAAACTATTAAGTAAGTAAAGGTCCTCTGTGTAAGAACAATGACATAAATATTCAGTAGTAGTTTGTATCACGTTGGAATGTATTTAATTTCCGTACTTACATTATCTTCGGCAACTTTGTTGATTCAAGTAAAACTGCAATTATATATCAACGTTTACTTCCCGGAGACCTTACGTATTTAAATTTCAATAGCTACTATAGTGCTAAACAATATTGTATTTTTTCTATACACATTTCCCGCATTTTGTGGAATAAATATAGAGAGTTCATTAATAAAGTACTACACGTCCTCAATTTTCCGTTTTACTTTTAGAAACATCTGCGTTAGATTTGAACCAATGCTTACTGTTAGAGGCGTTATAAAAAGAATATTGTATATTTAAGACGCCAATGTGGCGTAGTATGACAGCGTCTGACTCTTAGAATAAGTGTTGTGGATTCGACCCCCACTCAGAGAAATGAATTATTTTCATTTCTTTGTTCTGGTCTTATAACAAGTCACGAAATCAGGCGGAAAGCGGAGCACTCAGTGTCTTGACACTGTTTCTCTCTGCTTACCCTTATATAGTAATGTGGAGTAAACATAAAGCTGAAAAAAAAGCATTTAATTACAAAAAAATATAAATAATAATTTATATGTACCTATTTTTTAAAGTACAGTTTGATCTAACATGATCTAAGCTGTGTGGTTTATTTAAAATACCACGTTATTGGATCGATTCCAAATGTTCTAAATGTTAGCTGCTTAGGGGGTCAAGTTCAACGGTTCTACGTAACGTACCGACAGTTGATACCTACTTTTCTACGTATACCGATGTGATTATTTGCTTCACTGGTTACGATAATCGAATGATTGAATTTTTAATTAAGATTATATTCCAGAAACTACTGCATAAACAATTATAAAAGTAAAAAGAAAAATGTAATAGATTGGACTATATGTTTATTTGTTTTCAATAGTAGTTTGTTAGAATATTAAAATTAATAATATTTTTTATTATGTATTTTTCTGGTTATCATAATATAAGTTTATCGAAAAGTTAAAGTTATTATATCAATTTTTACGCCGATTTATTGAACCATGTTCATAAATTTTAAAACAAATTAAGAACACTACTAGTTTAATGTTTCAATCTCTTTCATTTTTTAAACAAACTTGACTAATTAACCTAAAACAAGTTGTGTACAAGTGTTTTAAACTTGTTATTTGACATTGTATTCAGTATTAGCGATGAGCCATATTTACTTATACAGATTATATTATTTTTGTACCAAATATTTCTTCTATATTTAAATATAAGTAATTTAAATAAGAAATTTATTTAGTATAATTTATTTGCATTCTTTTATCTTCAATTTTGTATTTAAATTAAAGAACCGCTCTACTTGGCACACCTTTTGTTTTCATACATATTTCCTTTGTTTATTTAGACAGTCAAGTAGGTCTCGGAAACTGACTTTAAAATTAGTGAGTGAATGACAGAAGATTTTTCATACTGTTTTTAAAAACGAGGTTTTCTGTTTCATTAATTAAAAGATCTTCAAACATGACCTTAGTGTACAGGAAATTGTTAATACTCATTGGCACAGCTAAGCGGAATAAAAAATGAATAATATTACAATAAAAACTAGCAAATATTATAGAGACAGAGGCCAGTAAACGCTACAGGTTGTGGATTCGATTCCCATTTGGGGAAATGAAATGTTTAATATTTTAAGTTATCTGCTCTGATGACGAGACAAAACGCGGCGTTGAGTGCCACCACTCAACACACAATGTCTCCAGAATTCAATGCAAAGTGGAGAACAGTCTTAATTCGAAAAGAGTGTCTTAACATTGGGTTCCCAGGTTCCCTCTACCTACCCTGCTATGTGTGGGATACAGCATGAAGGGAAAAATGCCATAACAACGCACAATGACTTTGTTAATTTTACAATTCGATATATGCACTTATGTTACTATTTTAAACCCACATCGGGCCTCGTTTCCATGTGCATTCTCGGTTTTCCACTTAATTATACAAATCGTGTTTATAAGCAAAACCGAAGAGCTTACCCAAATCAAAGTAAAAATCGATATTTTGGGCGACAAGTGAAATTTGAACCTACATTGAAAATGGGCAATACGTGTGTAAGACACCTCTGGACTACGGCACAAGGACATCGTTACTCGTTTCATTTATAATTCATATTTATTTCTGTAATGGCCGATGGCCATCGAACTCGAGTAAACATATTAGTACAATATCTTAATAGCGTTAACAGAAAGTACCTACTCGATAAAATGTAAAAAATATTGTTACTATAATATTGATACAAGGGTTTGTAATGAAACAAAATATATTTACTTTTTAAGTTTTGTGTAATAAAATTAAAGGAACATATGTATATATAAAACTGGTTAAGTGAGATCAAAAATTACAATTTTTCTACAGCAACGTTCTCAAAATATGATGTGGGATACTTTAGTAATGGGCATTAATTTTTCTTTTTAACATAATTAGTTTATTTGAAAAGTTTCCCTGTAAGTAAGCAGTCATTTATCGCCGCAATTTAAATGTAAATAAAATGGATTAATAGGTAAATTATGCTATTTAATTACTGTAGTACTTTGCACTGACTAGTACTAGGAAAATAAAGTAAAGTAATATAAAAATTAAATAATTAAAACACGCATAATCATTTATTTCTTTCAAGGTTAGTATTAGGAAATTTCAAAAAAGCACTCGTTTTGGAATTTAATAATATTCAATTGTTCAATATTAAAAATATAATATATAAATATGTATAATACAATAACAATTTTGTAACAAAATGATAGAACTCGAAAGAATTTACAATTACTGAAAAGTGTCATAAAAATAGGTCCAAAAGTGTTTATGATGACAGATTTTGAGAAACCGTTTTATAATATTGACATTCTGAGAAATAAATATATTACAATTACAACGTACACATATCATATTTCAGCAAAATAAAGATTTAGAATTTAAAAAATACATTTTAATTTAAGATTTTAAAAGTTTAATTAAAGTCGAATCAAAACTGTCGAAATGTCATGGCGTCGATTGTGTTTGTCGTCAACGTCAAGTTTGAGTAATCTGTCAATATCATTATACAAAAATAAACAAAATAAAAAATCCGATTGTCGCTCAATATTATGGCGGCTTACCGTATTCTATATTTTTTAAAATAATTATTAATCATACAATTAATAATAAAATTAATGCGTGTATAGGCTTTATTACTTAAATACATATTTTTTTATAATTTAACAACGAAAAATTAAAAATGCTAAATTCATCTAAGCACAAAATTAGTACAAAATGTCAAAGTAATCACTTAACATTTAAGCGATAAATCGATCGAGTCGATAAAATCATCCAATCGCGAGCGTCTCCTATCGCATGGTAACCGACTTTTTTAAAATATGAAATGATTTGTGACAGCCGAATACGAATGGGCGCGAAAAATTCTTAATAAATAATATTTTGATAATAAAATTAAAATCAATTATTATTTTATTATAATTTACTCATATTTTCTATCCTATTTAATTCAATAATTCTACTAACTATAATACATAAAAATGTTTTTATTTTTTTTATAAAAATAAGCTTCGCGCTAATTATTGGCAGACCTATTTTAAAAATAAAATAAACTTTTGCATATTTATTGTAAATTAAACCGATCTCAGGTTCTCTAGCTTGAGAGATGAATGAAAGATCTCATTTACTGCACTACATTCTATATTAAAAAGTTCAAGAGGTAATTCAAACGTATGAATAACATGAAGCATATGACGCGTGCATCCGGCGCCGGATTAAAATAAATATTGAGAAAATTACACCGTGTAAAACTTTTTTATTCTACAAGTAACTATTATTTGTATAATTTACACGCTTGTAGGCACTTTTATTAAAATATAGATTATGCAACTTGCATTAAAAAAGAATATGATATAGTAAAAATGAGAGGCCTAAGGGCCCAGTCGTGAGCCTCGTGGCTCAGGGGTCGAAGAAATAAAATATTTAATATTTTCTTTCATCTAGTGTCGAGGCGCGCTACCCTGGTACATGCCGGATACAGCGCGAAGCTAAAAAAAGTATGCATAATATAGTAAAAATGGAGAGCGGAGTGTCTTGAAACCTATCTTAGCATAAATTGCTCACCTGTGATGCTTGAACCCTAATAAGATTTTTGACTATTAAATAGGCGTGTTCGGTGGGTAGTAACTGGTGTCTAAGCCAGAGACAAATATTTATGTGACAAAGATAGAGCGTCTGCTTCGATTTGTGCGTCAATTGAATTTTTATTATTTATAATTATGACACGATCTCGGTGTTGCCAATGAAGCTATACAGTTACATTCGAAAATATTTTAATGCAACAAAATGCAAACGTGTAGCAACTGGTAAAACTTTTGTTAGATGTTAGAAGTTTTGGAAATTATACAAAACCTAGGCCATAGAGGCGTAGATTATGACGCGGCGTTGAGTTCTGCCACTCAACGCGCAATGCCTCCAGAATTCGGCAGAAAGTGGGGAACGGAGTGTCTTAACACTAGGTTCCCTCTACCTGCCCTGGTGTGCGGGATACAGCGTGAAGTTAGGCCATAGACAATTATAAATAAAATCACATCCTATAGCTTAATTATGTGAAGCCCTACTTAATTGTAAATTGTTTTGTAATACAAGTGAAGTATGCCCCCATAATAGAAATATACATATGAAAATATTTTTATGTACTATTCTAAATAAAACAAACGCGAATAATTATTATTCAAATGTTCGGGTGCTCTTGATCTCATTCACTACTGAAGCTATTTTAAAGCGTATCTGCTGATGAACTATTCTTATAATATGTTTTTATGAACATTATTTCATGAATATTTTACTTATTATACACAGTTACAGATATTTATTTACTCAAAAGACATAAATTTAAATCACTTATAGAAAAAATTAAGTAGTAAAGTTAAATCGGATAGACGTACATTAAAAAAAAATTGCTTCACGCTGTATCCCGCACACAGCAGGGTAGGCAGAGAGAACCTAGTGTTAAAACACTCCGTTCTCCACTTTCTGCCGAATTCTGGAGGCATTGCGTGTTAATTGGCAGAACTCAACGCCGCGCTTTGCCTCGACACCAGAGCGAAGAAATGGAAATATAAATTAATTGTAGACGTACATAGAAATACAATAAAACGTACATAGAATTACAATAATCTAATAATATTAGTACAATCTAAAACAAGCATGAATATTTTGCAAAGCAAGGTAAAGGTTGAGTAGGGTAGTATAAAAAGCTAACAGTAAAAATTATAGCGAATTCACAAAGTATGTTTCAATGATGTTGATAAAGTGATGTTGATGTTCCGGTTATTTATTCTGTGTATTATACGTATTTTTTTAAATATTATGTTTATAAATGATTATACTAAGTTACAAAATATGTTTACGATGATAATAAATGTAATTTTACTTACTATTCTACTATTATTTAAGTACACTGTAGTGTTTATTATATTGTAGTAATTAGCATAATTATGACATATAATTATATAGCTGTGACATATGGTCATATTAACGTATAAAAAATTATAGGCTTATTATAAACCTATTATATAGCCATGTTTTTTAAGAATAAAAATTTTTAAGAAATTATAATAAATATTTCGAATACAAAATGTTTCTGTGATAAGTTTGTTTTTGTTTCACAACTTCTTTTATCAATCTTGTATATTATAGTATTTAAATAAAATTAAAGTTACAAGTGTTTAGTGGGTTCTTAATCTTATCTTCTATATTGTTGTTATACTTTGACTCCCTATCTTATATTCCGAAGCGAAATATGACTAAACGGTGATAGAAAAAAAATACATTGCTTGAGAATGAAATATAGTAAAAAAATATGTTTCATATACAAAAATAGATATACAATTGAGAAAAATATAGATGAGTGCCTTACTATATTAAGATATTATATGAATATGCGCTTAAGATATCTAGACGAGTCTACTATCTAATATTTAATGCGTTTATATTACAATAATAAATAATTATTATTAGAATCAGTCGCGTCAGTAAGTCGAATTGATTAATATTTAAATATTATACATGTTGTCGAAATGTTAAAACTGATCTAAATAGGTTGGGGTCAGAATATAAAGATTCAAGGTCATCAAGCAATTAGTTTATATTTCGGTACCTAGAGTACTTGGTTATTTTTATATTTATCGGAACACTTGAGATAAAAACTACTTAATAAATAATTTAGTTTATGGTTAGGAAAGAGTGAAAATTAGGAGAATAAAAGTTTAATCGATATTTTTTTTCTTTCTAAATAATATAGGGCTGTGTAATTCTAAGTGTTTTCCACTATCGTGTCAAACAGTTGCCTATATCTGATATACTTTTCTGATTACTTAACTTTAACGCGCCTCGGTCACGGAAGAACCGATTTCCTTGACTCCATGGCCTTCAAGCGTGACTTCGACCGCTTACATAAGTGAAATTGAGCCATTAACAATGAAGATCCGTTGTAAATTAAAATGCAGATGCAGCTGTATGCAGAAATTAATCTTATATACCTAAATGTCATTTTCATTGTTGTTATAATGTTATAAAAACAATGTTTCTTTTTTTATGAATTTCGCGGGTAGATCAAAAACTGAATCATGTATTAGTTGTTAAAGGCGCTTAGGTGCTATATATTTAATTTAAAACTTCCAAATGAAGATATTCCTCATATATTCCTCACAGGCAGCCACATAGTGCTTGCATTTCTTCAGGGACAGAGTACCCTCTTCCCTCCCCCCAGGTGTCGCTGTAAAAGCCAATAGGGCTAACAGCAATAGCCTCATGATCGAAAAAAAAACCAATTTAGATTAAAAAATAAAATATATTTTTAATTTAGATAGATTTTAGTTAGAACTAAGATCTAAATTGTGTATTTAATATATCTACAAGTAATAAATGCTAAATTAAAAAAAAAACACGCTTGGCGTTCTACAGTGCTACAACAAAGCCTGTGTCTAACCTTCTTGCCCACAAGGCCACAACCAATGTGAACGTACGCATAACATCATTTTATTCCTCAGAAATCGTGTTACTTGATTTTGGAATATCTTAAATAGAAGTTAACTGCTTTGATACTGATAATAGGTATGTGTTAAGATACTGTTATTAGATATTTGCGACTGTCTTTATGTACATCTGTTAATGTAAAAAATTAACATAAATAAATCAGCTTCACACTGTATCCCGCACACAGCAGGGTAGGCAGAAGGAACCTAGTGAAAGACACTCCGTTGCCCACTTTCTGCCGAATTCTGGAGGCATTGCGTGTTAAGTGGCAGAACTTAACGTCGCGCTTTGTCTCGACACGAGAGCGAAGAAATGGAAATATAAAATTAAGTAAATATTTTATCTCCTCGAGTGGGGATCGAACCCACAAACAGTCGATTTGCAGTCGCACTTTGTGCCGCTGCGCCACGACCGGCCTCTAATATATACATACGTATTAAAAATATGTTATTTTAAGGAATATGTTACAACATGAATGTAAATTGAATAAATTATTTAAACAACGTTGATTGATGATTTTGTTTGATTGAAGAGGACGATTGTATTAGAGGGAGAGGGTCCGTACTTGAATAATTTTAAAATTTTAATAGAAATATTAAAGTTGACTCAATTAGAACTATGTAAATTTTTGTAAATGAAACTAACCGGAACTAGGTACATTTTAGGAAATCCGACGTCCCAGACAGTTGCAGTGTTTGTGGTCACGGGCCAAAGCCAAATCAGTCTATCAGTTGATAGAATTATTATGCGAACGGTTTCTTAATTGCCTCGCATACTGCCCTGGATTTGAGACTTCAAGGTTGGCAACAAATACCTCAATGGACTGTCACACCACCCAACACAGCAGTACCTATCATTGGCAAATCTTTGTTTCAGAGAATTCACCACCTCAAGTTGGATGAAAAGGCAATAAACTAATAGAATAAATGTTCTAAATAAAATTAACGACATTATCATATAAGTACAGACGTAAAAAATAAGAAATATATTTTAGGGTAATTACATTATACTCGTAGCTATCAATGGTGTCATGGCAACGCAGTACTTGCGTAGTTAAACCCTGTCTTCACACCTCTGATAGCAAACTTATGATGCGTCATCGTCTAAAAACAAGGTTAATTAAAACAAAACCACTTTGAGTCTGAATATATCAATCGTAGTATCTATTGCGCTGTACATTCTATTGATTCTATTCCGGTACGAAATCTGACGTAGGTTTCATCTATTTCTATTAATTATGTATTGATTACTATCTTATTTAGGTATCATCTAAATTTTTTGAGATTTTAAGTAAGAGGCTACTTCAAGGGAAAGGTATAATATGTAGATCAGCTTCACGCTGTATCCCGCACACTGCAGGGTAGCCAGAGGGAACCCAGTGTTAAGACATTCCGTTCCCCACTTTCTGCCGAATTCTGGAGGCGTTTCGTTACCAGAGCAGGGAAGTTAAAATATTAAATATTTCATTTCCTTAAGTGGGAATCGAACCCACAGTTCAGATGGCTAGGCTCCCTTTGCCATGTCCAGGATACTGCGTGAAGCTAATAAAAAATAAATATTTCTGTTATATCTAGAAAAACATTTGAATACAAAAACAGTACCGATAAAATACATCATTCTTTTCTTGGATCTTTTAGTGATTATATAATACTAGCGGCCCGCCCACGGCTTCGCCCGCTTAAAATACATGATTATTGATTTAAGCAGAATTGATTGACAACTATAATAAAATAAAATAAATAAATAAATCAGCTTCACGCTGTATCCC
>DWQW01010512.1:0-12081 GCA_018249695.1 Heliconius erato demophoon
CTAACGGTCAGCGTAAATTCGACGTGTTATGACTCTCTATGGCTTTATTAAGTAGTGATGTGTGCTGTAACGTTAATGGATTCACGCTTATTTTTTATAATAAATTTATTATAAATATAATAGATAGATAGATGCTAGTTTAGCAGAATTAGGAGTTTTGCAACTGTGGTTGTGGGCTTGACTTCTACACGCAAAATATTTACAATCATTCACTGCCAAATCAAATAATGTAGCTAAAATGGGCAGAAAGTGCAGAATAAAAAAAGTAAAGAAACAAGGGATGTGATTATAAAAAATAAAACATCCTCCGTTCTATAATTTTGAGAAGTACAACATCCACAAAGTATATATTTTCACGAAGTTTATAAGCTTACAGTAATAGTGTTAACTAAGAATTGACCATAAACACAATATCAAAGTTTATAACACCCAGTCATCTAATTAGAGCCCCAGGCTCGCTTTTCTTGATGTTGTAGTAAAAAGCAATAGTAATTTACTGAAATCACTCTCGATATCGATTACCGCTAATAATGGTGCAACACTATTTGTTAAATTTCATCGATCGATTTCGTTTATAAGTTTAATCTATACATGTAAGGTTGGCTCTGAACTGATTTTGATAATACTTAGATTATCATATAGATAAAGATATCGTATATTCGGTATTTTATTATGTTGTTGATTGTGGGTACATATTATGGAATGTGTAAAGATTCTAATGAAAGTGAAAGATCACTTTCCATCTAAAAATAGAGTATTTAATAGCGATACTTCACTTTAAATTAGTATAACTATGCCAGAAAAAAATTAATATATATTTTTTTGATTCACGTTGTATCTTGCACAGAGCAGGAGCAGGGTAGAAGGAATCTGGGAGATACTCCAATCCAATTAAAACCCCACTCTCCGACGAATTCAAAAAGAAAAAAGTTAAAATATGGTTAATTATATTTAAAACTGGCAGTAGGCTATGGCGCTGAGTGTATCTACTAATATAATAAACAGCAAAAGTTTGTTTGTTTGCGTTTATTACATTAAGATCTCTGGAACTATTGGTTGGATTTACTTTTTATAAATTTGACTTCGTCCTCGCAAGAAGCCATGTAATGTTTGCACTTTCTTAAATTTATGAAAAATGATTGAATGCTGCATAGTAAAATAATTACAGGTGACATGCGGGCGAAGCCGCGAGTAGGCAGCTACTAGTTTATAAATATTTTAGAAATGTGTAAATCTACAAATGTACATATAGGTTTAACACATGTTTTAAATACATATAACAACTTATAGTCAGTAATTGGAATAAGTAATTTAATACAGTCCATCAATTTTTTTCACTTAATCGTATTAATTGGTACATTTTACTCCATTTGATGTGTTATCAAAAATCTCATGCTGTCAAACACTGATACTATAATTATTAGCTTTTTAAAATGTCATATTTGATTTCTAGTCATAAAACATACGATTTATATTTCAAAGCTCTAAATATTTTTTCATAAATAAGCTGTAAAATTAAAATAAGTCAATATTTGTCATTTACGTATTACCCCAATTAATTATTATTAATCACATATCATGTACTGCGATTCGTTTCGATGAAATGTCAACTGAAAAATATCACTTTTCTTAATTAATTGCATTCATTGAACATTATTTTTTAATTCGATTTTTTTTTATTTATATAGACCTAGTAATAATTAAGTTTACATTAAGTAGGTGTGAGTGAGGGAGAACTTAGAGGCCGTATTGCGTGGCGTATATATTTAAATTCGTAGTTTATATTTGGAATATTTGTATATCTTTTGAAGTAAGTATTGAGTTTACGATACATGTGTCTGCTTCCATATCTATATAATCAACGCTACATTCTAATCAAAAGAAATAAACTTAAAACATTAAGATAATATCATTTTGTTGATTCCTCTTAATCGAATGAAAGAATACATAAAATTCTCTAAAACGATAATCAATTTAAATACTTATCTACGCCATTACAATTTTTGTGAATAAAATTTACATTTAGCACATGTACGATTTCATAATAACATAAAATTATGTGTATAATATGCGATAGGTCTTCGCGAAATATAACGTTCGGAAATTGTTAAATCGTGTATAGAAGACACGCGTGTCAAAATTTTGATTATAATTTACCTTTACCTAGTAGAGAAGCACCTTTAGAACTGTAGTGTATATAAAAATCAACCGTGTCCTAGAGAATAAAGATGCTGTAATGTATGAAAGTTTGTATTTTTTTAGTTATTAATAGTATTAATATATTTTTTGTTTTGTTCAATTTGCATTCTTGGTGTATTGTGAAATAATTTGAAATTATGTCATGTGTCAATACTATTTTTTTTTAAATCAGGCATGGTTCAACGTAATCCGGTTTTTTTTATAATATTGATACAAAATCTACATTATAAGTTCATAGATAACTCTCTTATGACCATAGGCATATTTCCTTTGCATTATTTTGCTACATCGTATCACTTCCATCTTGGCGCTCGCCTTAACTTTGAGAGCAAATTTTACTCTATTTTGGTAACATTGGGGAAAAATATTTTTCTCAGCAGGATTTTAACTTGATAATCTTCAAAATATCAATTCAAAAAGTAAATTTTAGTTTTCATTTTCTTTGTATATTTTTAGATTATTATAGAAAATATATTGAGGTCCCAAATTCACCTTTAGAAAAATAGCATTAAAAACAAAAACGACTTTTCATTAAGATTAAGTAGATAAATTAAGGTTAATTTAGAAGTCGAAATTTGTTTTTTTTTTATTATTCTGTAATTATGGAAGAAAAAAATTAAAAAATCGTTTTTACAGATCGCGTGATTGTCAGAATAAAATATTGCGTGACAATTTAACTTTCTTTGAAATGATAAGAGATTGAAATTGAATGAGATTTGTATTAATGGACATTTTTTTATTGCGTTTAAATTATCATTTATTAATATTTTTTTATGTAAATATAAATGTACCCAATAATAGTGAGGCCAGTCGTAGCGCAGGGGCAGGCAAATGTGACTGTAAAATCGACTGGTTGGGGTTTCGATCCCCACTAGAGGAGAAGAAATATTTATTTATATTTTCATTTCTTCGCTCTGGTGCCGAGGCAAAGCGCGGCGTTGAGTTCCACCACTCAACACGCTATGCCTCCAGAACTTGGCGGAAAGTGGGGAACGGAGTGTCTTAACACTAAGTTCCCTCTGCCTACCCGTACTGTGTGCGGGAAACAGCGTGAAACTAATTTATTTATTTATTTATTAAATAGTGTCAAGTTATATGTCACCATGTGAATATTTGAATAAATAACGCTGTAACTATAGGACTTTGGGCAAAATAAGCTTGAAAGTTGATCGAGTGACGAAATAATAATAAAGATAAGTACAACTTTTGTGACTCGGACAAATAATTGTATCAATACTTTAATAAGCATTTTTTATGTGAATATATGATAGATTTATTTCACCAAATACTCCGGAGAAAAGATTTTATTTCAAAATTACTACTTTTATTTAGAGACGCGCTCTTAGATAACGAGGTAACACAGCCTTGTGACTGTAAACGCGACGGTTGTTGGTTCGATTACCACTCAGGGTAGTGAAATATTTAATAATACCGTACCATGCTCTATTAACAAGATAAAGATAACAAGATAACACGTT
This sequence comes from Heliconius erato demophoon, assembly GCA_018249695.1. Classification (NCBI taxonomy): domain Eukaryota; kingdom Metazoa; phylum Arthropoda; class Insecta; order Lepidoptera; family Nymphalidae; genus Heliconius; species Heliconius erato. The sequence continues at coordinate 3,678 of DWQW01010512.1, forward strand.
ATATCTGGAAGACTCGTTGGAAAGTGGAAGACAGAGTGTCTTAGCATTACGTTCCCTCTGCTTAACCTACTAGTAACGAGATACCACGTGAAGTTAAAATAAAAAAAGTAATAACACCCACATATATATAAGTGTGTGTTATTTTAAAGAAGCTCATTAGGGCGGGTGCAGGTCGGCGCGGCGCGTCGCGTGCGCACCACAATGGCGCACGTCTAAATAAATCATCTCGTCATTTGCGACGCGCGTTTTTGTGCCACTTTATTATTATGACCTAATGGCTTTTGAATGAATGTTTGGACATTTTATTATCTATATAGTGGCTCATTTGAAAATGTATAATAGTAATTGTAAAGTTTGCTGTTGTAATTATTATTAATATTTGTGATATAATTTATTCTTTATAATTTTAACCTAGTGTAATAGTACATGCTCCTGTTGGTATTATTTTAATTTAAAGTTTTAAAGGCTGATCGTGGCGCAGCGGCACGAGGTGTGACTGTAAAACCGACTGGCTGTGGGTTCGATCCCCACTCAAGGAGATGAAATATTTACTTAAATTTATATGTTTTTTTGGTGTTATACTCAGATAAATAAAGGACGCCTATTGATATATCGTTGCATTCCTCAATTTTTAATTCCTCTAGCATATTTTAAAGCAAATGTCCAATTATACTGTATAAATAAAATGAGAGAGCCGTCTTCTGAACAAAATTAAACTTTTTTTTACTATCTAAAAGCTAAATATTGTACGTATTTAAATAGAATTAGAAAGAATAATATAATGTCTATATACATACTTAGGCTATACGATGTATATTAAAGAATGTTATACATTAAAGTATTTCCATCCAGCGCGCGCCATTCGATTAGGCGAGACTAATTCACATAACGAGGTGCGGCGGAGGCGTTGGGTCGCATTAGTGTGGACGCGCCTTTACAGCAATGAGTTCCGCCTGTGATGAGGTGACATTACGTATAGAATCACGTATTTTTATAAATATAATATAGAATAGAAGTATTAAAAGTATGGCCAACTTGTTAACTAAATTATTTTATATAATATTATATGAGATTGATCGATTTTTGACTAAAAATTCAAAATAAAAACGTCAATTGTTAATTATATTGTAAAATGCGGCTATTTTGTTATGTATTTACGATTGTAGCACTGTAAAATGTGTTTTCTGGGTAAGAAATGCCTATAAAGTAAAATTTAGGTAATTTAATTTTTTTCTGTCTATCTTTTGTAAGCACAAAACTACAGAGTAGAAATTATGCACTCTCTTCTACATAAGCTCTCGATATAATATTCTTACATAGTATTATTTCTGACTCTACATTTTAAAGAAAAAATATTTTAATACTTCGACGATGCAACCAAGCCAATTATTTATTTGTTCAAATAACAAAACTAATTCTCTTGATGAATAAAAATAGGAAGAAAGTTTTTTTTCTTAATTAAGGTTGTGAAAGTGAGCAATTGTGATACAAATCAATTTAGATTTGATTATGAAGTGCGCTCTCGTGTGCTTGTCATAACATCTACGTAATTAGTTGCTCTTCTTTCATTTCTTTTGGAGCCACACTGCGGAAATATTTTAGAAATTTAATTGTCTCTGAATATAATATAGAAAAATGATGGTATGTTTTTATTATGATATATATTGATTTTAGAGGGTAATTTAATTTTTGTTTGGGAGTATCTATCACTTAAAACGCTCAAATAACTATACAAGATGTACTAATATATTATGAACATAGTTCATTTTATTAAAAAAATATTGACCGACTTAACGAAAATACCGACCGAAAAAAAATTTTCTAACTTACTAGAAGTTTAATATGAAAATATTAATATTTTTTTATTGTTTCAGGTAATAACACAATTAATGTTTTCTATCTTCAAATATTATTAGTAAGTATTATTTATATGTATATAATTTTTGGTGATCAAGAGATATCAGTGATAGGCCCTGTCGGAGTTTTGTTTCCTCGCTTAGGTAAAGAGACAAAGCGCGGCATTGAGTTCCGCCACTCATGCTTCCATAATTCGGTGGACAATGGGAAACGGAAGTGTGTTAATGGGAACTGAGTGCCTTAACACTAGGTCCCCGGGTACCCTGCTGTATGCAGGATACTGCGTAAAGCTAAAAAAGGGATATCAAGTTCTTACACACACAAACTTCAAAAACACAGTTCCTTATAACATATAAGCATACAAAAACATGTAAGGAATAATAATACAATGCATATGAGAATCAAAAACCTACAACATCCATCTTTCTAAGCTTTTCTCTATATGATGATAGCTCTAAGAATGCAACGTTAACTTGTAAAACAAAATGGCCGTAGAACGATTTGCATTTTATCTCGAGACCAATTAATTTTACACCATATTGCTATTTATTGAGCGGAATTATGCGTGTCTTGAATTTTAATTTTAATTAAGTTTATTTTTGTTCTTCATTATCATTTTACAGTTCGTTTATGTTATTGCTTTAGAAATACAGATTCGTATATATTTTTTTTATCTTCCCCACATCTCCTACATGTTTTCCCAATTTTACGTATCGCTCATTTGGTGCAACAATGACGTATTTGCAGTTTTTTACTTATTGCAGGAAACGAACTTGTTTCATATAAAAAAACGAAATGATGTGATAGTTCTACCAAAATACCGATGTGTTAAGACTCTGTTTATAATATAAATATTTAAAATATTTAAAAAAAATACATATTGAGAACAGCATAGAATACAGATATGTTTTAACCATATTGTTGTAGTAATATTTGTTAAAGTATTACTACAATAATTAATATATATATATAAATGTACGAAAATAAAATGATAAACAAAAAGTTGTTTTGTTAGCTACAACCGAAACATCAATAGAAATTCTACAAATTATCTATTAAATATCTTCGATTTTATCAGTGGGATTGTAAGCAACCAGCCGAGGCTTGTCAATATAGATACATATGTATATGTACATGCTTACACCTGTTCTTATACTGTACTTTGAAGACAAATTTTAACTTGGAAACGAAATGTTTTTCGAATTTGGTATATAAAATATTGATAATATAGAAGCATTTTTTTGTAATATATGCATAATAATTATAAAAATCCTAATAGCACTATCCAGTCGTGGCGCACAGGCACAAGCGTATGACTGTAAACGCGGCAGGTTTTGAGTTCCCACTCGAGGAAATGAAATATTTCATATTTTCATTTCTTCACTTTAGTGTAGAGGCAAAGCGCGGCGCAGAGCTCCGCCACTCAAAACACAATGCCTCTAGAATTTGGCGGAAATTGGAGAGTGGAGTGTCTTTACATTACGCTCCCTCTGCCTACCCTGCTATATGTGGAAAACATCGAGAAGCTTAAAAAAAAGCACTACAAAATAATATATTCATGCTAGATTGATACTACGAAATCGATGCCATTTCTATGATATTCTCAAGGAGCACAGTACAAACAATAACTAAAACTGACGTGACCACCTGTTGTGATCTTTCATAGCCGCATCTCATTATGCACGATCGTAGGCAACACTGCCTCTTAACTTTTGTCACGGCGCAAAGTTAATTTTCATTAATTCTTTCATAATAATGTAGGAAAGCGCCCAACGACGCCATAACACTAGCACATAGTAACGTAGCACAATTAAAATGTATATTTTATTTGAATTCCCAACATGATGCGCTGTTTAATTGTCTACATATCTTTCTGTGTAATGTAATTTTCTAAATGTTTGTGTTGGTTTATGTTGGCTGGTTTTTTTTTTCTTTAATTTGATGAGGCCAGTCGTGGCTCAGCGGCACAAGGTGTGACTGTAAAACCCGACTGGTTCTGGGTTCGATCCCCACTCGAGGAGATGAAATATTTACTTAAATTTATATTTCCATTTCTTCGCTCTGGTGTCGAGGTTAAGCGCGGCGTTGAGTTCTGCCACTCAACACGCAATGCCTCCAGGCATTGCGTGTTGCGTGTTCTCTGGTGTCGAGGTTAAGCGCGGCGTTGAGTTCTGCCACTCAACACGCAATGCCTGGAGGCATTGCGTGTTGAGTGGCAGAATTCAGCAGAAAATGGGGAACGGAGTGTCTTAACACTAGGTTCCCTCTGCCTACCCTGCTGTGTGCGGGATACAGCGTGAAGCTGATTTATTTTATTTATTTTGTTTTAATTTGGTAAAGTCTCTTGTTATTTAAGTTTTTGTAGAGTATACCGTATCTAAATAGTTATGTAATATACTAGTATATATCTTCTTTGTACCTAAAGACTATTGACAGTTTATACAAATGAGATAACACAAGAGTACATACTAGTTCATCGAACAAAAACAAAAATACTACCCAGAAAGCAATAAATTGAACGATTTCCTGCCACAGAGTGGACCAGTTTATCTATAGAAATGTGGAAATTACTAGGCTCAGGCTAGAAACAACTGCCTTTCATTGCCTTGCCCTCAGACTGTAATTTAGTAAAGGAAACACTTACACTCCTATAGCACTAATTAACAAGAATATGGGGGTACGGCTTTCAACGTTCGTTCGTTCGTTGAAGTGATGACTTTGTTATGGTGAAGCTAGGAATGGTAGCAGGTTCAAATCTGAGAGATATGTTTTCGAATGTTACATGTAATGTAGAGTTTTATTGAATTATCTTAATAAGGATGTATATGTGTAGATGGAAAAAGGAGAAGAACATTTTAAATTGTATGCCTCTGTATAATATAATTTTTAATACATATCATAACAAATATACTTACTTTCACATAAGACGCTGGAAAGCTTATAATTATATAAATAAATTTGTCCGACCATCATCATAATACAAAATTATTTTTATATTAAATTACTGGAAAATAAATAATTAAAATTAATTATTTTTTGAAACCTATGTATATTATCTTGGCACCACTCGTCCGCCTGGCGTAGATCACGTTAACAAGACAGTAAGGTGTCCGGTCGATGTTATCGTGTCTGTATGTTTCTTGTTTTTATGTAATAAATGGTAAAAAATGACGTTTGCTTAATTAGATGATTAGTAGTCTTTTAGTAAGCAAGTTATGGTTTTTATATTTCTGATTTATGTTTCTCATAATATTAATTTGAGGCCAGTCGTTGTGCAGGGGCACAGAGTGTGACTGTAAAATCGACTGGTTGTGGGTTCGATCACCACTCGAGGAGATGTCTACCCTGCTGTGTGCCAGGCACAGCGTGAAGCTGGTTTTTATTTTATAATCAATCCTCTGCTGAACGTAGGCCTTCGTTATAGAGTGTCAATCATTCCAGCGTATCTATATTTCCCAATAAACCTACTCTCCCCCCATATATTTTTTGTGAGTACTCTATATTTATATTGTCGTTGTCAGTGCATAACTTTTACGTTAAAACTGTCTTAAAAAAGACGTGATAACTTTAAATGATATGATGATATTGTATTGTTTTATCGAACTTAACATATGGCTAAGCTAATTTATCATTATACCACTAGAATTCTTCAAAATATATATATTTTTTTGATATATTGATTGTTCTTTTTCAAAAAAGCTTAATTTATTTCTGCTAAACTTCGTGTAATAATAAAATAATTCGTGTTCTTGGTTATTCTATTTTACTCCTTCTTAAGAACTGAACTGATTTTGATGATATTTTGTGCACCCCTACGAGTATAATGAAATGTGACGGATCGGTTGCTGTACTTGGCAGATATTTAAGAAAAAATGTTATAGGGGACATTTATCAATGTAACAGATAACAACACAAAACAATTATTTAAAAAAAAAATATCTGCTGGTCTTAGATTTCACTTAAAAAACCCCACAAAAACATAACTGAAAGCCAAGTTCAAAATTGACAATATTTTACGTAGAGGCTATCTCGTACTTCTAGGTCAGTGTATTCTATACAAGACAACAATTGTAGTGGACGTTTGCTATTCTGTTATTACTTCGATTGGTAGTAAAAAAAATAGCCAAGTCAAATATTTTTTTTATATTTATATCAATTAATAGGCCCATATAGATCTCAATTTTGTAAGTGATTTCAAAAGCAATACGTTGCTTTTTCAATTCAATATTGAACTTGGCTCTCATTTCACATTTATATAATATTTATAGTGACACCTTATTTCCTATCAGTACATTGTCTGCCAGAGCCCGGCCGCTGTATAGTATTTTATAAATATTTAATTTACTAAATTAGTTTTGGTGGCGTAGCGGATGATCAGGCCATCGCACCTGCGGTAGCATCCAAGCGCCGTAAGATACTATATTAACGATGCTCTTTTATTTTTACACCCGACGCCGCGAGCTAAAGGTTATAACAGGGACGGAGTTTCGATCTGATCAATACTTTTTTTAATCGATATTTTGTTGTTATTTTTTTAATATTTTGTATATTGTGTACTTATGTTTTATATTTAAAAATACGTCATGTATTACGTTATCATAGTGATATAGAGTCTTCATTTATATTATAACTAGCGGCCCACTCGCGGCTTCGCCCGCATACCATCTAAAATATTTTTATTATGCTGCATTTGCCGACAGATTGATACATTCAATAATGAACAACTTGTTTTCATAATTCTGAAAAAGTGCAAGCGCTACGTGGCTGTATGATAGGACGTCATCGGCGGCAAGAACGCCCCTGCGGGACTCTGGACTATGCTTGCAGCCGTAAACAGACAGAGCAATGAATTATTTTAATTTTACATTTTCTCGAAATATATACGTCCAAATTACATGCTATATAAACCAAAGATTATCTTTATTAAATTTTCTTGATGATGAAATAACATTCGCTCGTAAGTTTCAATATAATATTTTTTTTGCTGCAAAATGCTTTATTCTCACTTATTTACAAGAAATAGATATAGGGTGTCGCGGACTTTTTTATATTATTTTTGTCATACAACGTACTGATATGTCATTTTAAAAAAGTAAACCAGACCAGTAGATCCAGACATCTTAGCGCTAAAACAAACACGCTCTTCCGCTTTATTATATTTGTATAGATTGTGCTTATCATAATGATAACTTATTTCTGTAATATTATTATTTATATTGCTAGAGTGTACATAAAAATATAATATAATATATTATTCTAAGGAATCATATAAAATATAGCGTTTATATACGACATTACAATATAATAAAGTAACCTATGACCCGAACATAAAATAAATGAAGTAGGTAAAATTATGATTAATGATAGTTATATCTTTAAAGTCGTGACATTTATACATATACACATAATTTATAAGTATATTTTAACTAAGTTGATAAATATATATTTAAATATTTTGTTAGTTTTTATTCTTTGACGCAATTTCTCGCATTTAGTGTATTACTTACGTAGAGCTCGTCCACTTAACACGCAATCTCCAAAAAAATTGGCGGTAAGTGAATATTGGACTTAGCACTGGGCTCTCTCTACCCACCTAAAAATAAATAGTTAAATACAGTTGTAGAATCCACAGTTCCAAGCACCCAATAGCTATTAAAAAGTAGTTTTATTTCATATTTAAAATTTCATTACTACCGTAACAAATATTATTCCAGTACAGTACCCATAATATCTTTTATGGTAATAGATATTGCAAAGTGCAATAATATACTGAATGTAAATTGCTCGTTTAAAGTCGAGTAGAGTGCGGACCTGTTCACATCTTTCGGCATCTGGCCGGTCGGAGGCTGCGATCTCGAGATAGCCGGGTCACTGTCCCCACACTCTTTGAGCGTCGTTCTGCTTGCAACCAATCAATATTACCAGTAAATTTAATATTAAATAAATGTAATTAGTAAGTATAGTAGAGTGCAAACTAATCACATCAAGAACTGGTGTGGTTATTTGGTACTGCTTGCAAAGAAACATGACAGTATCTATGTTTGTTTGAAGTAGTCGAGGTATGTTTATAGTTTAAAATTATTCTTTATTGAAAAAATAGAGAATGAAATAAGGTAATACAGTAATATTTTCAGCCTTTTTTAGAATTGTTATTTACGTTGCCGTAACTAAAATATATTTTTGATAATTTCCGTGTTCCACTTTCCGCCGAATTCTGGTGGCAATGCGTGTTGAGTGACGGAACTCAACGCCGCGCTTTACCTCGAAGATACACCAGAGCGAAGAAATGAAAATATTAATTTAAATAAATATTTAATTCCCTCGAGTGAGCATCGAATTCACAACCAGTCGCGTTTACAGTCACACTTTGTGCCTCTACGCCACGACTGGCGTCTGAAACACCTATAAATTTATTTTTTAATATTAATTATTATCGTTGTATCAATTTCGTTACAAGAGGAACGTTCTCACCAAGAGCCTCGGACCGGACCGTGCGACAGAATAAGAAACTAGAGCGGGCTGTTTTGTAATATCGGTGATTATACTC
>DWQW01010513.1:0-12081 GCA_018249695.1 Heliconius erato demophoon
ACACGCAATGCCTCCAGAATTCGGCAGAAAGTGGGGAACGGAGTGTCTTAACACTAGGTTCCCTCTGCCTACCCTGCTGTGTGCGGGATACAGCGTGAAGCTAATTTAATTTAATTTTTTTTTTTTACTAATATTAAAAATGTGAATGTAAGTTTGTTTGTTACGCTCTCACGCCAAAACTACTCAACCGATTATCATGAAACTCTGTACACATATTCTTAGAGTTATTAGAAAGGACATATAATACTTCTTATCAAAAAAAATCCTTTGGCTATTATATGAAAAGAATTTTAAGCGAGCGAATCCGGTTAAACAGTTTCTTCTAAATGTAAATAGTCAAAGAATAAATGACCTATCTATTCTATAGCTTATATTACATCAAGTTAACAGTTTTAATGTCATCCACTGTATCATATTATGGTTTCTTTCTTAGTATCACGCTATTTCTTGCATATAGCAAGATAAGCAGAGGGAACTTGTAGTTAACACTCTCCATTCCTTACTTTCCGCCGAATTTTCGAAGCACTGCGTGTCAAATGGCGAAACTCTACGTCGCGCTACACTTTGGTAAGTACCAGAGTAATCGAACCCACAACCGTCGCGTTTACAGTCACACACGCCTGTGCCACTGCGCCACGACCGCCTCATGTCAATGTGTCATGTTCTATACATAACTTGTGGTTATTTAAATTCCACCACACGAGTCAAGCCACAGGCTAACGCTAGTCTTTTATAAAACGATGAAACATATCAGTTTTCACTTTAATATCCACCTGTGTTAATTATTCATACATAATTAAATATACACATACATACATACAAACATACATACATACAAACATACATACATACAAACATACATACATACATACATACATACATACAAACATGTAATATAAAATTCATTAAGCGTGACCCAAATATACCGAATATATTCTTGGCAGGGACCGACGCGAGGTGAGGTGAGAAAGCATTGCTTTCACTGAAATATTTCGAGTTTGCCGCTTTCAAAGTGACTTTCGTTTTTTTTTAAGGTTAAAATTGTTTTTTTTTTTAAACGCATTCGTCGAATCTATTAAATGTCATGTTGTAAAACAATCAAAGTTTGTTTTTAGTTGTAAAGTGTGTAAGAAACGGTGTTGACGGTGTTTATTGCATAATACATGTTATATGTAATATGTAAATATAAGCTATGGTGGTATTATGCTTTTGTATTTATCAGATTATATATTGTGGAACAGTGGCACAGCGTCTGACATTAAGCGCGGCGGTTGCGGGTTCCATTCCGACTCGGAAGAATAGCTGAGATATTTTCATTTCCTCGCTCTGATAACACGACAAAACGCAACGTTGAGTTCCGCCACTCAAACGCCATTGTCTCAAAAATTGGACGGGAAAACAGGAATGTCTTAACACTTGATTACCCTCTGCCTATCCTGCACCTAGCAGGCTACAGCGGGTTAGAGCGTGATGCTATATGAAGGTTCTAATAAAAACGACAAATAGATCTCTAGTAGTTACTCATAAAACAATATCGCTTGACATATCTAGGGGACGAGATAAATCTAGTTATTGTTAGACAGGTGACCTAAAAGATACAACGATCTGCACTCAGTACGATCAAGTCAATATATTTTAAGTACCGAAATATCTGCTTTTAGATGAGACTTCTTTATATATAAATACATTTATATTTTGAGGCCAGGCGTGGCCGCAGTGGCACGAGGTGTGACTGTAAAACCGACTGGTTGTGGGTTCGATCCCCACTCGAGGAGATGAAATATTTACTTAAATTTATATTTCCATTTCTTCGCTCTGGTGTCGAGATTAAGCGCGGCGTTGAGTTCTGTCGCTCAACACGGAATGCCTCCAGGATTCAGCAGAAAGTGGGGAACGGAATGTCTAACACTAGGTTCCCTCTGCCTACCCTGCTGTGTGCAGGATACAGCGTGAAGCAGACATTTATATTTTGCTTAGCTTGCTGTGGAACGGAGTGTCTTAACACGAGGTTTTCTCTGCCTACCTGCTGTGTGCGGGATACAGCGTGAGGCTAAAAAAAATATAGTCGTTTCCTTTCAACCACACGAGCCAAGACGCATTTAAAAGCTAGTAGGTACTTTAAAATATTTTTAAAAGTAAAATTTACTTACACGAAATAATAAAAAATGAAAACAGATAAAAAAAATGCTTTTAAAGTAACAATTCACATTTCATATTTATATTTTGCTAAAGAATAGGTAAATTGATTTGATATTAATAATAATGTAATACACCAGATTGTGGTAAGTTCTGACCACAAGATATCTGTTACAATTGTGTTTATGTCAATATTTAAGTATGACTAATGATATGGAATCCGTCTGGAAGCCGTTGTGATAAAGCGTCAGAGCGTCTGACTATAGTATAAACGCAACGGTTGCGGGTTCGATTTCCAGTCGAGTACATTGTTTCCATTTTCTAGGCTTGGCAAGAAGACCAAGCACGGTTTTGAGCTCCGTCACCATTGGCGTAACAATAGGGGTCGGGCGGTCCTTGCCTTCCCTAGGATAGTCTTGAGTCCACCTCAGACTATTCTGGGGTGAAAAAAAAAACGCTTCCACGAAAATGTCTCCCCAAATTTAATTCTCTATCTCTAAAGCTTAGGATCCAGTGAGTCCAAGATCCAGATCTAGATACATGTCCGCTTCCCGACACACAAAAATCGAAAATGGGCCAAGAAATGGGAAACGTTGCACTTGGCTCCCTCTGTCTACTACTATATGGGAGACAGCATCAACTTTAATCCTAAAAAAAAAAGAATCAGCGGAAACTGGGGAACTCTGCCTACCCTGCTGTGTGCAGTATCCTGCAGTTTTAGCCGTGAAGTTTTCATCAAATCAAGTTAAACCCCAATAAAACCCAGCGCAACCAGACAAAACAATTAAACCCACATTGTAACTAAATCCCGCTACTAAGAACAGTAATCAGTTTCGTTTGATCTCGCGACACGAGCGCGCATTCCCACGCGACGCCAATCCGTCTGTCGTTCCACTTGTATTTATGTACATGGAAATGTATGATAAATTGTATTTAATGCGAATTTGCCTTCAAATTTTCAGTTATGATTAAGAAAATTAAATCTTACAACGCATCGGCTCAGAGTCTGAACATAAACACGATGGTTGTAGGTTCGATTTCCACTCGGATACAAGCGATGTATGTAAAAGTGGGCGGAGAATGACAAAATATCTTAAATACTAGGTTCCAACGGCTAACCTAACCTATACATATTGGAGATACAACTTGAAATGAAAAAAAAATTGCCCATTTTAAATATTGCATGTTGAGTGGCAGAAGCTAAAGCCACAGGTTGTCTAGCAGGACCGAGAAACAAAAATATATACACACATTTTCCCAAATGGGAATCGAATCCACTACTCAGCATACATCATAATGGTGTCTAAAATTCTTTCAGAGTTCACATAATATTTTTTTTATCGCAGTTTTGCCAATATTTACTACGCCATCTTGGCACAGCTGGCAAAGTCTAAATGAAAATGAAAATTGTAAGTTCGAATTCCACTCCAAGTATTTTGTTTACGTTCCTTCTTCAGCTTCATGCTATATGCCGCAAATAGCGAAGTATATAGAAAGGAACCTAGTGTTAAGTCACTCTGTTCGTATTTTTCCGCCAGTCTGGAGGCCGTATGTGTTGAGTGGCCAAATTCAACGCCGAGCTTTGCCTCGACGATAGAGTAAAGAAATAAAAATATTAAAAATTCTATTTCCTCGGGTGGGAATTAAACTCACATCATGCGCCACGGCTGGCCTCATGTTTGTATGGAATGTTTTATTTTAAGAAACAAAAACAATCAGCTACCTCTAGCGGGAATCGAACACACAGCCGTCGCGTTCATATTCGAACACTGCACCACGACGGCCTTATACAATTTTTTTAGTACGAGTATATTCATTACGTTTTTCAGTTTACACTCTCAAAATTTACATGGCGTGTTGCCAATACAACAAACGTCGCATACCCCGGTGTTGTGTCAACCACACTTATACGCTTTGCATATGATTGGCTCTGACTCACGGCAGCCGTAAGGAATTTCCACGTTCATTAATGTTGCAAAATATAGTGTTCAGACACTCTTTTCTTTATTTTTCGTCTAATTGTTCGTTGTTCGGCGAAATGTGGAAAACAAAGTGTCTTAACTCTAGATTCCATCTTAGTATCGTATCTACTGTAATTGAAGGTATTTTAGGTGGAAGAGAAAAGCAAAATCGGTGATTTATGAATATTATAAAATGTATCATCCATATAGTGAGATTATACGAATAGATACTATTAAAAAATATATTCTTTTAGCTTCACGCTGTATACTGCACATAGCAGAGTAGGCAGATGGAACATGGGAAGAAGGAACCTTGTGTTAAGACACTCTGTTACCCACTTTCCATCGAATTCTGGAGACATTGCTTGTTGAGAGGTGGAACTCAACGCAGCGCTTTGCCTCGTTGCCAGAGCGAGGAAATGAAAATATTAAATGTGAGAATAGAACCCAGAACCTGTTGTATACAGTGGCCACAAACTACTGAGCATAATATCTAAACTCTAAACTACACCAAATAGTGATGTCTACAAAATCTATTTACGTGAACAATAAATAACATCTCAAAATACATCACTAAATATAGATAGTGATGTAAATGTGACACGTACGAAACATTGATATGTAATGAAACACGCGCCGAACAGCGTAATAAATAATACGACACCCGACAAAGATGATATTCTTTAATCATCGGCGCCAATGAGTGAGTCACGTATTTGAAAAATAAACTTAACATATTGAAATTGGACACTGTTTCGAAATAAAAAAAAAACAATATATAGAATTTAATTTAATTTAGGCCAGTCGTGGCGCAGCGGCACGAAGTTTTGACTGTAAAACCGACTGGTTGTGGCTTCGATCCCCGCTCGAGGAGATGAAATATTTACTTAAATTTATATTTCAATTTCTTCGCTCTGGTGTCGAGGCTAAACGCGGGGTTGAGCTCTGCCACTCAACACGCAATGCCTCCAGAATTCGGCAGAAAGTGGGGAACGGAGTGTCTTACCACTAGGTTCCCTCTGCCTACTCTGCTGTGTGCGGGATAAAGCGTGAATAACTGAGGAACATGGTGTCTTAACACTGGGTTCCTTCTGCTTATTCTGCTATGTGGGAAATAGAGTGAAACTACTAAAATGATCAACTATAAAGCCGTCGTACCGCGGTGGGTAAAAGTAGAGAAAGGAGTGTCTTAAAACTAGGGTCTTTAAGATTTTTGAAGGTAAAAAACCAAATTATGTATATAAAAAATGAGTAACGTTTTTGGTTGTTCCGTTTGCCCTCTAGGTTTCTGTACTATATTTATAAGCCCACTACAAAACAAACTAAATATTTTCATAAATATTTTTTAACTGCAAGCTGCATGATGCTGCACGGCAGGCATGGCAGGGTAGGTAGAGGGAACCTTAAAGACTAGTGTTACAACTTAACTTTCCGCCAAATTCTGGAGGCTTTGTGTGTCGAATGAAGGAACAAAACAACGCGCTATGCGCCGTTGTTACAGCGACGAAAAGAAAATATTAAAAGTTTTTGGACGATTGGATCTAAATTGGAAATGGAACCCACAACCGCCACGCACGTTAATACCACTACGCCACGACTGGCATCACCAATAATTAAGTTACATATAAAATCAAATAAATCAAATCAGCTTCACGCTGTATCCCGCACACAGCACGGTAGGCAGAGGGAACCTAGTGTTAAGACACTCCGTTCACCACTTTCTGCCGAATTCTGGAGGCATTGCATCTAAGTAGCATATAAAATCAGTTTTTCCAGTTATTAATACGGAGCTTAGGTAACAATTTCGCCGGCGGACGGAAATCGAGGGCCCGCCCACGTGGGACAAGAAAAGCATGAGACCGTGTGCAACAACGATTCTAGAATGTGTTAATGGAATGCGCGAATGCGATGTTTACACACTGTTAGCTCAGTCGTCGATCGGTGTAACGTTGTATATCGTGGGTTCGAATTTCAAGTGTAAATATATATATTTTCTTTATGTGACAGCGTTCGACTGTAAAGCGCTTTGGTTGCGGGTTGGATCCCCAGTTCCTCACTCGGAAGAATTATTATATTAAGTTATTTAACTTCCACGCTGTAGTAGATCAAGCGCGGCGTTATGTTCCGACATACAACACGCAATGTCTAAAAAAACAAACTAAATGGATAAACTAGAAGTCTTCAGTTTCTTTATTCAACAATCAGTTAACAATATCCAAGTTTACCAGATGAAAATCGAATCGACAACAACCATAATATTAGATAAAGCCAATACCATCCAACAAAAAATAAGCATTAAGAACGATAATAAAGAAATCAAGAAGATTAGCATAAAATAACAACCGTATAAACTTCGCGTGGTGCAGCTGTTGCAACATACATACGTTAGTTTAATGTTTATTTTTGATAAAGATTTAGCAACTGTAATTAGAATTAAATGATCCACATTCTAAGAAAAGGTTTATTTTAATATAAATAATATCATAAATTAGATAGTAATAAGCTGATGAACAAAAACTCAAAAAAGATTTTTTTTTCAGCTTCACGCTGTATCCCGCGCGTAGGAGAGGAACCCTAGTGTTAAGACATTCCGCTCCCTACTTTTCGCCAAATTCTGAAGGCATTGCGTATTGAGTGGCGGAACTCCCCGCCGCGCCTTGCTTTGACACGAAACAGCTAAGATACGATAAATTACGAGACAGAGAGAAAATATTAGAAAATAGAGAGAAAAAATAAATATTTAATTTCCACGAGTGGGATTCGAACCCACAACCAGTCGGGTTTACAGGTGCTTACACCATACTTTTCAATTAATGGAAGCCACCGTGGATCAGCGGCTCATTGTTAACGCGATTGTTGTCGGTTCGAACGCTAGTCAAGTTAATTATTTTCCTCGCTTTGCAAAGATAACCGGCGTTAAATTCATTTCGGCGTTAAGGTCCGCCATTAACCGTCGCCATAATACATGGGCATAATTATGTGGAAATATTCTCAGGGAGGAGGAGTGGTTGGTTTTGGTGGCCTTTAACATTATACTAATATGTTCGTGTAAAGGTTTCTTTTTTAATTTTTTCATGGTAAGTTTTTGTTAGTAGAATATTATGGATGGGCACAAGACTATTCTGGGATGGGCACGGGCCCCAAATTTATAAATAAAAAAACTTAAATAAATTAAAAGATAGTAATATTAAACGATATACACACAGGTTAAAAGCGAATCATAAAAATATAATCAGCGCTGATGTAAAAGTAAACGTTGCAAAAATGTTCTATAATCCCACAGTGCGTGGGTAGTTCTGTATTTAGATCAACTATTAACCTGACATGCTTATGAATGAAATATTTATTCTTTATCGTTATACATCTCAGAGAAAAAGACTTAAGGTTCAAATTTTTCGCTCATTTTAGAGACATTTTGGTAGACTTTTCGCTCATATTAAGCAGTACGCTTAGAAAAAACTTGGACGGTTTCCAAGTGGCGCGGGTTCAAATCCCGCTACGTTCAAATTTCCATAAGTTTCAACTGTATGCAGAGGGAGCCTAGTGTTAAGACACCCCGCTACTTCTTTAGTTCTGAAGGCATTGCGTGTTGAGTGGCGGAACTCAACTTTGCGCTTTCCCTCGACACGCCGCAATGCCAGAGCGGAGAAATGGAAATATTAAATATTGCATTTCCTCAAGTGGGAATCAAACCCACAACCTGTCGCGTTTATAGTCACGCGCTTGTGCTCCTGCGTCTCGACTGGCCTCATTGCAAATATTTTTAATAAAGCCGTTGCCGTACGTGATGATAAATAATTTACCGTGACTGTTATGAAGTTTGAATGAAATCGACCCCATGAAGACGTGAATCGGATGTGGTCCATGCATATAATATTTAAAAAGTATAAAATACCATGTATGTTGATTTATTAAGAAAATATATAAAATGTCGATGTTTTCCATATACAAAGGCTAGTCTAAATAGAAATATTATAAATGAATAATAAACTAGTTTTCTCAGCTTGACACTTTATCCCACATAACTCTGTAGATACATATTTTCCATATGAAAACTGAGCCCTGAAACATATTAATATATATATATCTTTAGATACACTCATGTATATTGTATACTAGCGGCATCCGTACGGCTACGCTCACTTGAAATATACGAAAAAACCGGCCAAGCGGAAATCGGATTCGCCCATCGAAGTTTTTGTATCAACTTCATGATTTTGATTAGGAAATACCTTATAGATTTTCATGATGCAACGAATAAAGTTAACAAACTTAAGTTTGCGAGCATATGCTCTTATATTATTTGAAATTAACTACAAATATAAGTTGTTAATGTTTTTTTCTATGAAATATGTATAATTTTTTACTTTTCGGATTTTTTCGTTTTCGTCGTCCTAAATTTCATAACTGTAGGTCTACGGGAAGTACACTATAGGTTTTAGTTGTGCGGTGAATTTCATACAAAATGAAGCAAAAATGTTATATTTGGCTGTTTTCAAAATTTCTTGAATTCAAAGAAAAATATTGAATTATACGATATTTAGGTAGACGGTAGGTACGCGTGCACAGCAACCGCAATTTTTCCTGCAAAAACTCCGACTACGAGTCGAAATCTTGAAAATTCGGTGTTTTTTATCATCATACAATTCAATAAAACAATTGTATAAAATAAACTGTTGTATAAAGTAATTTAAATTCTGATATTAGCGATAATAAACGCACAGTCAAACAGACAAAAATTTCAAAAATCATTGTTTTATTTTTTACTACATTAATAAAAGTCCCCGAAATGTTTTTTTTTCTTAAATATCTTCCATGTTTAGACAGAAACCGGTCCGTTACAATTTTATTATAAATACTTGTTGTATTTGATATTTTAAGATTCTAATTTAATACGGGTGTGAATGTTTGTAGTACCTATAGATTATTCCGCAATCTACGGTATATTAGATTTGAACATAGCGTTATTAAACATATGACTTGTCACTATGTTGTCTTTAGAAATGGTTATAAAAATAAATATAAATAAAAAATAAATATATATTTACTTAGAAAACATATAAAAAAATTTAAAGTAGCGGAACTCGAACCCGCGCCTCCTGGAAACCGACCAGGCCTTCTTCTAAATAAGTATTTTTCATTTCTAAGTGTGGAATAACATTTTAAAAATGTTATAAAAAAAAAAAATAGTTAATATAGTCGCATAAAGCAGAGTTGGCAAAGGATCTAGTTTTAAGGCTTTCTATTGTCCACTTCCAGGACGGTCCGTCTTCCGTTTTTCGGATGGATGAGTAGGGGTCGACCACACCACCACCTATTTTATAGTTGAAGCTGTTCTCCAGGATCAACAAATGGTCCTGATGATGATTTGTTCCACACGATTCAAAAGACACATATTATATACATAGAAGTGATAATTACACACATCCTAAGAAACATATTATTTCTTCAAAATAATCCAATTATTGAATACACATGCCATATTAAAATTCAGTTTGAATATTAAACGATCTACAAAAAAAGAAAGTTTTCCAAGATAACGACGAATTAAATAAATATTGACCGAAAAAAAGACGTTAAATGTTAATTTTTTCTGTACAATATATGTACATAATTACATTATCTTAAAAAAAAAATATGGACAGTGTGTTAAGTGTTTGTTTTACTATTTTAAGCAGAGTTGACATAGTGGCTAAAATTTGATTTCCTATTCCTTTTAATAAATTAGAACAAGATTAAGTAACTTCTCTTGAATAAAAAAGAATAGTGGTCAAAATCTCTCACTCATTCTCCACTTTTCCATGTTTTACAATATTACGTCTTTATGATCCACAATTTTTTTAAGCTTCACGTTGAATGACCATATACGGCAGATAGGTTCAATCCCCCATTGAACCTGGAAACCTAGTGTTAATGTTAAGACACTCCGTTCCCATTAAGAAACTTCCGTACCCCATTTATCACTTTTGGAAGGAAATATTGCTATTGGGTGATTTCTGTTTATATTTTTGTTTTTTAAAAATCCTTACCGCTTGCGATTACTAAGAATACATATAAAACTCTAAGA
This sequence comes from Heliconius erato demophoon, assembly GCA_018249695.1. Lineage (NCBI taxonomy): Eukaryota > Metazoa > Arthropoda > Insecta > Lepidoptera > Nymphalidae > Heliconius > Heliconius erato. The sequence goes on from DWQW01010513.1 coordinate 10,165, forward strand.
CTAACCACTTGTGTGTCAGTCTGTCCGTCAGGCACACAATTTATAGTTGGTTATACTTATCCAATCTCGCCTAGAATATTCTAATCTTCCATAGAGCAAAGTGACATTGAAACAATTTAAAGAACATCAATCTACTGACCCGTTTTAGCATGTGATCTCATATATTTTTATATGTTGAGATTCACGCTATCCTTATACACGGTGGTATGAGGAATGGGTAGTTAACTGCCCTTTCCAGAATAGCCTCACGCCCACCTCAGAATTTTTACTAACTAAAAAAAGGCCAGTCGTGGCGCAGCGGCACGAGATATAACTGTAAAACCGACTGGTTGTGGGTTCGATCCCCACTCGAAGAGATGAAATATTTACTTAAATTTATATTTCCATTTCTTCGCTCTGGTGTTGAGGTTAAGCGCGGCGTTGAGTTCTGCCACTCAACACGCAATGCCTCCAGAATTCGGCAGAAAGTGGGGAATGGACTTAACACTAGGTTCCCTCTGCCTACCCTGCTGTTTGCAGTATACAGCGTAAAGCTGATTTAAAAAAAAAACAAAAAAATTAAAACTATCTTTACATTTAAAGATTACTTCAAAGTAAAGTCAAGATTTAGTTTAGTTTTTTTTTTGCTACATTACTATTAAACCACGTAAACCACTGGAGGCCATGCTCCCCTATAATATATCTCTAGATACGCCTGTGTCTATCCCCGTTACAACGGTCGTCAGGTCAATACAAGGCGTACTCACAAATTTGAAACATCGCGTTTAGAGTGGCAAAACTCAACACAGCTCTTTGACATCTAAGAATATATTAAAAGTATTTTTTTTAGTACTATTTAAATTATTTGTATTATTTTGTAAGTATTCAAGTCAATTTATTTTTATATCTATTATTAAAAAAAAGTATAATAAATATTATCTTTGAACCACTCATATAGAACTGATATCAGCTACCAAATTACGCAAAGGGCATGTATTATGATATTTATCATATGTAATAAGTATATTATTGTAATAATCAGACATTAACATTAGACACAAATGTATGAATGACTAATTGAAAGATGGAAATGAATCCTTAACCGACTTATGCGCTGATATATTAGCAACTAAACCTGTAGGACAAAACAAAGTATAGCTTCGTCAGGACGATAAAGAAAATAAAAAAATAAATCAGCTTCACGCTGTATCCCGCACACAGCAGTGTAGGCAGAGGGAACCTGTGGTGAACCTGTGGTGAAGGTGTTCTTAACACTCCGTTCCCCACTTTCTGCCGAATTCTGGATGCATTGCGTGTTGAGTGGCAGAACTCAACGCCGCACTTAACCTCGACACCAGAGCGAAGAAATGGATAGCGAAGGAGCGAATAATTAAATATTTCATCTCCTCGAGTGGGGATCGAACCCACAACCAGTCGGTTTTAAAGTCACACTTTGTGCCGCTGCGCCACGACTGGCGACGACGACCACGACTCAAAAAGAAAATAAAATGTCATTTATTGGAAATAGTCCTGGGTTCACATTTTAGGTTGTATCGCGCCATATAGCTATATATGGAGGGAGAACCGAGTGTTAATACACTGTTTTCCGCCTGAATTCGAAACACAGCAGTTTAAGTGACGGAACTCAATGCCAATTTGTCTATTACGAAAAACAAAATAATTTCCCCAAGTAGGGAAACAAACTCAAAATCATAGTGTTTACATACAGACGCTATCCCACGATTCCCTACGCCACGACGGCCTCATAAATTCATATTATACAACGATTTAAATCACTTTCCGGTCTTCCGGAGGCCGGTCGTGGCGCAGCGGCACGAGGTGTGACTGCAAAACCGACTGGTTGTGGGTTCGATCCCCACTCGAGGAGATGAAATATTTACTTAAATTTATATTTTCATTTCTTCGCTCTGGTGTCGA
>DWQW01010514.1:0-12080 GCA_018249695.1 Heliconius erato demophoon
TATATTTTAGTTCAGAATTATTCAACAACAAAAGTGGTGTCCACATTCCACATTCAGAATTGATGCACCGTGGATATTGTGAGTTAGAGATCACAAAAGACTTTATGCAGACCGCGGTAAACGCGTTCGCCATCTTCATTTATGGATCTATAGCCGATATTCAGAGACTACCAGCTGATTATGTGTTACGATCCGTTAGTATAACAGTGTTATAAAAATACGATATCTGTTGACATTTAAACCTCTATCTTGTAATGATTATAAATTAAGCTCGTTTTGTGGATTAGATCAAGTTTTTTTGGGAATCGAACCCACAACCTATCGCGTTTACAGTCACGCTTATGTTCTGTAAATGGTAATTAATAAATTTATGAAGCTAATTGAAAAACTGAGAATATATCTTAAGTTTTATTACCATTTAGATGGAATTTATAGACAAATATCTATATATATAATAATAATATAGGGGAATTGTGCTCAAGTTGACATACTTTTTCTTTCAAGATAAATATTTGAAATAAATGAAGTCATGTGAGATCAGGATATTGCGTATATTATCATATATATCATAATCAACGAAAGTATTGTAGTTTCAGAACAATCAAAGCAACATAAAATTAAAAAACAAACATAAATCGTACTTAGGTCGACCGGTGTAAGACGACATACCTATAGGGTAAGATGACATAGACGTCATAACCTGCGATCCACTGACTTTTTTGTTCACACATGACTTTCCTGTAGAAGCAGACTTTAGCAATGGAGAAATTTCATTTAGTACGCTCTTCTCTTCTGGCTTCTTAATCGATCTTATTTATAAGTGTAAAATGACATACTATGCTATCTTATACTCACGTTTTGTATGTCATCTTACCCAATAGATATGTGAATTTAATTGTAACAGTTGTGACAAAAGTTTATGGGTAAGAATGCGCTTTTAGCGTTAGTTGTGTTATATAATAAGCCTATTTTACATTAAGAATTCCTTCAAGTAGAAAATCCTTACCTTACGTGTATTTTCACCACCAAGCAAAAGCGAAAGAAAAATTTTCTGGTATTCAAAATTACAAAAACATGAACTACTTGCCAATCTGCGTTTACCTTCCGTCATAATGAATTTGAATACTAGCGATATCTAAAGACACTCTCTAAAACGTCATAAGATCACACTTAGCGCAAATATTTAAATCAATATTGGCAGTGTGTCATCTTATCTTCGTATGCCATCTTAAGCACAATTCCCCTATTTATCTTCTTAATTATATAATAAAAATATAATTAGGAATATAAATTACAGTTCATATTTAAAGTAAATATGGCTGTAACTTATAAATAATAGTTCATATTTTAAATCAGTCTCGAGCCATATCTATGATGAAAATCGCACGAGAGAAGCTAGTAGCGACGTGGCAAGTAGTGCGGGGGCGGAGTCGTACAATTGATATAACCTATGAAACCCTCGAAAAGTATAGACCACTTTTCAAATATATCAATGGAAGAGAGATGGCGAGGCTAAATCTGAGCAATGACAGGATATTGAGTTATATTGGAACACACGGAGGACTGAACAGACATCAAGTTGGTTTATTATTAAAATCTAATAACATTTTTTTATTATTTCAAGCGTAATAAAGATTTTTTGAACATTTTATTAATTTCTAATTTGATTTATATTTATAATAATTCCTTTAGGAATGTGTTTTCACTTCAATAACTTATTATTGAAGTGACATAACAATATTTGAAAATATTATAAAAAGATTTTTAATTAACTTTTTATAATAAATTAAGAATACTTACTCTATAATTGAATATTATATATTTATTAATATCATCAAAATAATGTTTTCTAACACTAGTAAAAAAAACCTTAAATATAATTTCTTGAGTGATATAGAGCTGAGGCCGTCGTGGCCCGGGGCCAGGTGATTGTAACACGATGGTTGTGGGTTCGATCCCCACTCGAGTAAATGTAATATTTATTTAAATTTATATTTCCATTTTTTCGCTGTGGTGTCAAGGCAAAGAGGCCGCTGTGCGTTTTTTGATTAAATAAAACTCAACACGTAATGCCTCCAAAATTCGGCGGAAAGTGGGGAATTAAGTGTCATAACACTAGGGTAACCCTCTGCCTACCATGCTGTGTGCGGGATACACCGTGAAGCTGTTTTATATAGATCTAAAATTGTATATATCCTAACAATTACACTTATGATCTAATTGAAATTTTATTACATCGTAGGTGGGAGTAATAGCCAGCAACTATATCCAAGTAAACAAAGATTGGTCTCAACCTAAATATTTGAATCTTATGAATAATTTGCTATGCGGCGTCCCGATGACATTCATGCGTCAGCTTCCCGTGAGCACATACCTGCAACTGTCTCATCAGGTGTGGTTTCTATAAATATTTATATACAGTATAATATTAGTAATAGGCCAGTCGTGGCGCAGCGGCACAAAGTGTGACTGTAAATCGACTGGTTGTGGGATCGATGCCCACTCAAGAAGATGAAATATTTACTTAAATTTATATTTCCATTTCTTCGCTCTGGTGTCGAGGCAAAGCGCGGCATTGAGTTCTGCCACTGAACTCGCAATCCCTCCAGAATTCGGCAGAAAGTGGGGAACGGAGTATCTTAACACTAGGTTCCCTCTGCCTACCCTGCTGTGTGCTGATAATAAATAAAGACAAGTGTTGAACAAGTAATTATCAATTCATATATTATATAGTGAGGCCAATCGTGGCGTAGAGGCATAAGTTGCAAACGCGACTGGTTGTGGGTTTGACGTCCACGAGAATAAATATGTATTCAAAATTTAAATATTTGGCGATGCGCGGCGTTGACTTCTGTCACTCAACACGCAATGCCTCCTGAATGCGGGTTGGAATGGGTAACGGAATGTTTTATATTCCTTATACGGAATTTCTTTTATACGGAATTTCTTATATTCCTTTACTAAATGACTGACAGATACAGCACAGAGCTAAAAGACTTAGAAAATTGAAATATGGCATACAGAGATTGAAACTTCTTGATTTATTAGATGAAAATAATATATACAAACTTTTTTATATCTCTTTCATGTACATGCAGATATTTTACCATATTCGAGCATGCGATCCATTGCAACGCCGATTTTATCTTGCTATGATGACAAGGACTCAAGTACGTATTATTTTCTGACTGGTCTTAGGGCCGTATTTATAAATTGCTTATAAATCTGATATCGATCTTGAGAGCGGGTTATAAGTACGCGTCTTAGTTAATTCAACGAATGAAATATTACTTTAAAATGTTATGATAGATCGTATGGAACTTCTGACGGAAGATGCTATGTACATAATTTAACAAGAATTATATATCCTCAAGCACATCTATAATCGTTTATATATATAAAAAAAATAAAATAAATACAACTTTGAAAACCTTGTAATAATATACGATACTAAAATTCAAAGAAAAAATCGAGATAGAATCGTATTTGTGTAAATTTGCTATTAAATTTGTCAGGCACTTGGCAAGGCATATAGTTGGAGTGCGCAAGATGTTTTCAGATTAGGCATGCTGTTAGCTGAAGTGGACGGTAGAGATCTCAGCGCGGTTAATCCACGTGCGATGTCGGGAATAACTGCCCAGGTAAAGCTATGGCGAAGGGAAGCTAAGGTTAATCATAAGAAATATTGAGCCTCTTTAAGTACAATAAATATATAATTAAAATAAATAAATATAGGTAAAAGTATAGTTTTACAATTTATTAAAGTGCATACAATAGATAATAACTAAATTAAAGTTTTGCTGTGTAATTTATATGATAAGCTTCGCTAGCTGCGAAATATAAGTTATATTATTAACTTTATAATTTTTTGCGTAGCATCACGCTGTATCCCGCACACATCAGAGTAATCAGAGGGAACCTAGTGTTAGACACTCCGTTTCCCTTATTCCGCCGAATTCTGAAGGTGGATCTCAATGTCGCGCTTTGCCCAGATAGCAGAGCGAGGAAACGAAAATATCAAATACATATTTTACCTCATCGAGTAGGAATCGAACTCACAACCAGTTGCATTTACAGTAACACGCTTGCATGTGTCCCTGCGCCACCACTGATATGATATGATATCCATAATTTTATTAATTCTATTATCATTAAATATTTACTTATTCACATATTTTTTTATTAAGGTGATGCTTATAATGCCACCAGAAAGTCTACAGTATTTGAGTGAGCTACAATTACAATACATCGGACAGAAACCAATGAATATATTGCGTCGAAAATTAAAGGCTTACCAGAATCAACTACAGTTAAACAAAGCTGGATTGTCGAATGTATTGGACATTTTAAAATGTATCATATTAATTACTATTGTAACAATTAAATAAGTATTATTCAAACTATCTTGTTTCATGGAAATAAAATCAGCTTCACGCTGTATCCCGCACACAGCAGGGTAGGCAGAGGGAACCTAGTGTTAAGATACTCCGTTCCCCACTTTCTACCGAATTCTGGAGGCATTGCGTGTTGAGTGGCAGAACACAACGCCGCGCTTGTGTCATGTATTCTTTTTAAATTAACATGTATTTTGTATCAGAGGATAATAAATATATTTGTAAACAAAACTCTGATTATGGTGTATCTACATTATATTTTTTCAATAAATCCAAAGGTGGCAGGCAAAATGTGTAGTGACCATCCTTTTCACAAATGACCTGCAACTAAAAAAGAAACAAAATAAAAAAAAATGTATGAGAGCACATTAATAATACGTAAAAAGTTTAATTTTGGATTATTACACTGGAATTATCATCGAATTTACTTTTTTAATACCTTACCAATACATTAGACATGTCGGTTTGGGTAAATTTATCGCTGTTCTGCTTCGGTTGTTGACCTTCGGATATATTTGTCCACAATATATTTTCCTTGTTGACGTTTTCATCAATATTTTTCTGCAAGCTTGTGTCATCTTTTTCTTTATCTATTTGGTTATAGCTGGTTTTATTGGTACTATTAGGACTAGACACCTGACTCGCTTTATCAACCATTTGCGTTTTAATTTCACGTTGACTACAAACATAGAAATTATGTTTAACTAATATAATAGCAAAAAATCAAAAATATTATTACAATGTTATGATTTCTTTTAATAATGACTTTTTTACCAGCACACACTTCGTTCCGGTACGGGCAATAAAAATGCTTAATTTGTGTTTTCTTTAAGGCAATTTTCACTTTGCGTATTAATTTTACTATTACATTTACAATAAACAACTATAAATTTATTATTATTAAGGCCAGTATCTTTATTTTCAATAGCATTATCTTGAGTATCAGAAGAATATTCTATTTTGCTCTCATTTTTGATTAAACTTATATTTTCTTTATTTAAAATAACGTCAATATTAACTTGAGATTCTTTGTGTGATAACAGGGCAATATTTGATTCACATCTCTTAATAACATCAGTATCTTCGGGCTTGCTACTTATACAACCATTTAATTTTATATCTAAATATATATTAATATTCTTATCTTTATTCACGAAATCTGTGTTACCTTCTTTGGATTTTTTATTGTTTGGGCTATATATATTACTATCGTTAGTGTTTGCTTTTATTGTACTGAGATTTTTCTTATCAATTTTATTATTTTCACTGTTTTCATTTCCATCATTGGAAAGATTTTGTACATTGTTTTCTTTAACATTATCTGTTTGGTTCATAGTATTTCCTGGTATATTACTATTCTCAAACTTAGATACGTTTTTTATATTTATATTCTCCTTTGCTTTTTGTTTAATTTTGTCTTTAGGTTTAATGTTACTTACTTGAGCACTTAAATTGTTTTGAGAAATAAATTGTTTAATTTGATTATTATCATTAGATTTACGTATCAACGCTGAATTCTTTCTTTTAACAAGTAACTGGTCTTTCTTATAAGGTTTCAAATTTTGACTTTTCCTCGTCATGTCATTTTTTAAAATATCTTTGCCATGTCGTTTCTGATTATCATTTTCTACATTATTTTTCTTTAACATTTTTGGCATTCCTGAATATACTAACTCTGTACGCTTGCTATCTTTGAGTTGATCTTTATTAGGAATTTGATGAACCTGAGAAAAATTATGAAATTAAAATAAGCAAAGAAGTTAAGAAAACTCATAGTTACTGTAAGTAAATTTGCTTATAAGTAAATTCATGTTCAAAAGTGTATATCTACCATATTTAAATTAGTAACATCTCCTTTTGTTTTTTCTGTAGCAATTACGTCTGTATGCATTAAAGAGTTTATCAAATTATTTGAGTTTTTGTCATCTAAAATGTAAAGCTCCTTATAATATAATGAAAAAATAATATTAATAGTAAAAAATAACAGTGCATTTAATACGTAACCTAATTTTATCGGAGTATTGCTATTCGATAATTTCTCTTGGCGCTTTTCCCGGGATCTACAAAAGAGCATAATTAAATATGTATATGTAAAAATCTAGGGCACAAAGTGTGACTGTACAAAATCGATTGGTTGTGGGCTCAGTACCCACTCGAGGAAATAATATTTACATATATATTTTCATTGAAAATATGTCCACAACCAGTCGCGTTTACAGTCACAGGAGTGTGCCCCTGCGCTACGACTGTCCTTAAAGAATTACAATTTTCATTATATTTATCATTTACTGTAGTTCTGCCACTCAACACGCAATGCCTCCACAATTCGGCAGAAAGTGGGGGATGGAATGTCTTACATTACACTAGGTTCCGTCTGTCTACCCTGCTGTGTGCGGGATACAGCGTTAAGCTGATTTCACTGCATTACCTTGAAGCTTTTATTATATATTCTTCGTAACCTGCCCAAATGAAAGGTTCAGGTGACCTAACTGCCACATAGGCATTATCATTTCTCAGTTCTAGGGGGCTCTGGATCTGTTTGCCGTCCAACGTGTATAGTTGTATGTTAGAATACCTACAGAAAACATTTATTTAAAGTTATAGTTCAATATATTCCTACCTTAAGGTAGGTATAACGTTTATTTTATCTTTAGTTCTTTATTTTAAATATTTTTCGTTTGTTTGTAATTTAATAATTAATTAAAAATTAAAAAAATAAATTAAATCAGCTTCACGCTGTATCCCGCACACAGCAGGGTAGGCAGAGGGAACTTGTTAAGACACAGAAGTGTTAAGACACTCCGTTCCCCACTTTCTGCCGAATTCTGGAGGCATTGCGTGTTGAGGGGCAGAACTCAACGCCGCGCTTAACCTCGACACCAGAGCGAAGAAATGTTAATATAAATTTAAGTAAATATTTCATCTTCTCGAGTGGGGATCGAACCTACAACCAGTCGATTTTGCAGTCACACCTCGTGCCGCTGCGCCACGACTAGCCTCATAATAATTTATTGTAACGTTTATTACGCTTGAAAATATGAAAAAATAAATAAATAGATCTTTTATTGAATTTTGTATAAATTTTACATTTATTATTTATTTATTTTATTCAAAATGAAATAAATAAAACATTTGTATAATGGAAAATGCTTTTTAAAATGTTAATAAAATGTAGATGGAATAAATGAATAATAAATTATTTTCTTATACTAAGTTAATCTAATCTTACGTGGATCCATACTGAGACTGCGCTAAAAATCGAATAGTAGCGTCCCACCATCTCAGTTCATCACAGCTCAGATGATATTTTCTCGGAGGAGAGAACTGTTCTCCATTAGAAAACAAAAATATATTAATCGACTCCCAGCTCCTAGCATCATCTGGAACTTTTGGGTTGTCCATCCAAATTGTGAATATTAATATATTAAATAATGTATTATAACATGAATAAAAAAATAAATTTCTCTTCGGGAATTTCATTAAACCATGTGATTAATCTGTTTCATACGAGAAATTTTTATAACTTAATTACATGAGTGATGCTGTCACCTTAATATTGTAATAAATATAGATATTTTTTTTACAAACTAGACATAGAATAAATGTATTTCGTTTCAAAGTACGTCCTAAAATTTATACATATTACTTACACAAAAATAATCAAAAATAAAATTATAATTATAATTACAAAAATGTTTCAATTTAACATATTTCACGAATTCACTCCTTGCCTTCTGCTGTATTGACTTGTTTTGAGGTGAATGGTCGCCGCACCCTAAGGGTGGCAACACTGATATTAAAATATATTGCACAACCCTTGAAAGGTTTTGGGAAAAGTGGACTCGATACGTGGCTTAATGGCCAATTAGCGAAGTCAAATAAGTAAAAATCACCTCTATGTGTCCTTTGTCCTTTTTATAAAGTTATATTATACTTTATAAAAAGGACAAAGGTTAGTTTTTATTTCTTAGTATTAATATTTCGGAATGGGTGTTAAATTGGCTTAAACCATTAAAAAACGCTATCTTTGGTTGAGCAGAATTAAAAAGTCATATTAGCACATTATTTTAATTACTTTAAGAATAACTTATATCTACCGTATCTACTTATTTTAAGAAATAAACTAAATAAGCTTGTATAAGAAAAAAGAGGCCGTGATTTCAATACATAAGCATAGAAAAGGACGGCTTAACCCAAAATATCTTACGAGGGAATCTCTTCAATCTGACGCTTGTGGCAATACTTGGACCTCATTTCTAAGCTCTTTCGGTTATGATAGTATTTTACTATAATCCCCATCGATTTGTACGAGTACTTAATTATTCTTTATAAATATTAAATCTTTTCATTGCAAGTAATTTGAGGCTATCGTGGTGCAACGCAAACGCAATGATAGTGGATTTGATCCCCATTCGAAGAAAATTATTATTAAGTTTTTCCCGCTCTAACAAGGCAAAGCGTGGCGTTGAGTGCCATTATGATGGAGTGTTTTAACACTATGTTTCCTTTATTTTTTGTAAATAATTGCCACTATCAGCTTCATGCTATTATATATCTCGCACACTGCAGAATAGACAGAGGGAACCTAATGTTAAGACACACTGTTTCCCACTTTCCGTCGAATTCTGGAGGTATTGAGTTGTGTATTGAGTGGTGGAACTCGACACCGCGATTTGCCTCGACACCAGAGCGAAGAAATGAAAATATTAATGTAAATAAATATTTCATTTCCTCGAGTGGGGATCGAAACCACAACCAGTCTATTTTACAGTCTCACTTTGTGCCACTGCGCCAAGACTGGCCTCAATTGTAAAAAAGCGTGAAGCCGTAATACAATTACGCAATATATTCTAAATATTATAATTACTGTAATTTTTTAACGTATTCAAATTATTATAAAATATATTTTTAATGTGATAATATCTTGCGATTTAATTGTGATAATGTTTAACTAATAAAATCTAGAAAACTAGCTATAATTCAAAAGTAAAACGCTCCTAAGTCTTTTTAATGGTTAAGTAAAACTATGATATTTTATGACGAAAACATTCTCGTTCGTCTTGTTCTAAAGAAAATAGGGTTTTATATGATGTCATAAAAATATTTTTCATTTGATAGCTTTTCAACTTTAAGTAGTAAGTGTTGTTTAAAAAAAAACAGCTTCACGTTGTATGTCGCACACTGCAGAAGAGGCAGAGGGAACTGTTAAGACACTCCGTTCCCCACATTCCGCTGAATTCTGGAGGCATTGCGTGTTGACGGAAACGGCGGAACTCAACGCCGCGCTTTGCCTCGACACCAGAACAAAAAAAATGAGGATATAAATTTAAATAATTATTTAAATTCCTCGGGTGGGGATAGAACCTAAAAAGTTAAGGTTTTTATAGTCATCAAAAGAAAATAAAATATATGTGCGTGATACAGCGTGAAGCTGATTTAATAAAATATTAAATATAAAAAATAATAATATTAGCTGATTTAATAATATAGTATTGTACAAAAAAAATCTCTAAATATCAATTTGTTCAAGCAAGATCTGCTGTTGCATCATAATAAGTATTAAATCGATTTTAATCGTGAAAGCTATATCGATGTATGACGTTTCTACGGTACGTGATGTTTGAGTAAACTTTCGAGACAAACAAGCCGCAGTGTTTAAGTTGGGACGCTTAATACTTTAATAACTATACATATGTATAGCGTCTCCAAATACAACCTTTTTTATTTATTCTTAGTTTATTTATCTTACAAAATAACTTAAAATTCGTAAAAACCTATATCTATTAGTTAAAAAAAATCTTTAATTTTAAAATTAGTTCAATTTTGGAAATTTAACTAATAGATATAGGTTTATACGAATTTTAAGTTATTTTGTAAAATAACAATTTATATGTAATACTTGCTGATTAAATTCAAGACAGAAAATATAACTAGCATAAATAAATAACAAAATAAATAAATTAGCTTCACGCTGCATCCCGCACACAGCTGGGCAGGCATTTCATCTCCTCGAGCGGGGATCGAACCCACAACCAGTCGATCTTGCAGTCACACTTTGTGCCACTTCGCCACGACTGTCCTCACTAGCATAAATAAACGAATTAAAATATATTTATTTACATTGATATTTTGATTTCTTCGGTTTGCTGTCGAGGCATAGGGCGCGATGTTGAGTTCCGCCACTCAGCTCGCAATGCCTCCAGAATTCGGCAGAAAGGGAGAACGGACTGTCTTAACACTAGATTCCCTCTGCTCACCCTGCTGTATGCGGGATACAGCGTGAAGCTGATAAAAAAAAAATGGAAATCGAATCCACAACCTCCACCCGACTCTATTTTTTAGCTTTATGTTCTAGTCCTACGATTCTAAAACGTCTTTAAATAATAAACCTTCACAAAGCGCCACAACAAAACAATAAAGTCCAACATTCCTCAGAAGATATAAATAAACTATACGATTGTTCATCACTTTAACGCATTAAAGAATGATACAAGATATTGTAGAGTATGGTTTCATTTAATTGTATAAGAGTAATAATTGAGTTAGTCGTAGCACTCTATGGTGTTAGATTAGATGATCCTTTTATAATAAATAATTTATTTTTTTATTTATATCATTAATAAAAAAAAAAATACATTAAATAAAAAAAATTGTGTATGACTGTAAGCGCGCAGGCTGTGGATAGTGCCCTCTGGCGTTAAAGCAAAGAGCAGCGTTGAGTTCCGCCACTCAACAGTCTATGCCTCTAGAAACTTTCTCGGCCGAAAATGTGGAATGGAGTGTTTTAACGGTAGGTTCCCTTTAGTACCTTGCGGGCTACAGCGCGAAGTTAAGAAATAAGTCGTTTGTTAAAGCTGTTATCCTTATAATATGCACACGTATCATAACATTTTGAATTGTTAAACCTCACAAACGATGGCTTTGAAGAAAAAAAAAATATTTTCATAGAAAGTTATATGAACTACAAATTTGTCCAATTTCACGATAAAATTAAACAAAAAAGCTCATTTTTTGAGCTTGAATTTTTTTCTTATACCGAAACGGAACAGAACGAAACTCTACATACTACAACTCTACATATAAGTTTAATGGTCAGATAGCAAATACTGCAAATTGGCCTAATTTGGGATCAGATCAGTGTGAGAGTTCTCCAAAAAAATATTTATTTATTCATATAGTCCGCTAGGAATAGTCACAAGAATGTCGGCTGCGTTCCCCTATTGAATTGCTATTTTTGGTCGCAAAAAGAAAATATTGAAATTTCTTGTCACCTTTGGAGGTATCACATATTGTTTTAGTAGGTAAAATAACGAGGCTTGGTTTCCTTTATAATTAAGATAAATACAATATTATATAAGTTTAGCTTATATAGATAATATTTTGTTTAAATGTCACCTAAATCAGTAAAATAATTTAAATATTTGTATATTAAAAAATGTAGAGCAAGAAAATTTTAATTTAGGACAATAGAAATTTATATATTTTCTATATAAAAGAAATATTGGTTTTTTATACATACGTATATACTGTATTACTATACAATATTTATGTTTATATTTATAAGTGAATTCATGTTTCACTACTCTACACTACATTGTGTGCAGTCATCGATGAATGTGGTTTCAATGGTCTCGCATCCATTGCAATGTTATTATAACCGAAACCGATATTATATGTGAAATAATA
>DWQW01010515.1:0-12080 GCA_018249695.1 Heliconius erato demophoon
ATTCCAAAAATGTTGGAAATGGATTCTGTTAGTTATCCTTTAACACCCTGGCTAATTTTTTCTTAAATATTTTCAATGTACAGAAACGACTTTTCTACAGATTTATTATAAGTATAGATATAGATTTAACTTTCTCCGTTCAACATGCGAGGGATACTTAAAAGTAGAACTAACTAACTTCCACTTAGTAATTAAGTCTAAGTCATATTGGCTCGGTTCTAATTAGCTAGTAAAGTAACAACACCTATGGAATAAGAAACATATTATACAGAATATTTATTAAAACTTAAAAATACTTTCTATTAGTTTAATTTAAATTTATTAACAAAAAAAATAAGGTAAAAAATATAAAGTTGTTACAATTTTTCCAAGTTCAACGTTTCCTTTTACTTTACAATTCATTATAAATATTTTATTTCAACCCCTATTAAGAACATTTTGTATTTTTAAATCCTTATGAAGTGTTTTTTGAATGTGCCATTTATTTTCCGGTACAAAAAGCTTCCACAAGGAATCTGTACCCGATAAATATTCATTATTTTCATATAAGCCCGGCAAGCAGGTAAATGCTCGAATTATATAAAAAAATGTAATTTTTCTAAAAGGTAAAAAGTATTCCTTTTCAATTTTTTTATGTCAATAATAGCCGCACGCATATGATTTTCGGCGAATTATAAAATATAAAATCTAGTTTTTCAAGGACCTCAAATAAACATGCCTAATCTTACCTTTCTACGTCGTATAATTTTAGTTGTGTATTGTCTGTAAGTGACACTTTTTTAAATAATTTCTCTTCTGCTTCCAAGTTGCGGCGTTAAGTTCCGCCACTCAACATGTAATGCCTTCAGAATATTTAAAGTAGGATCTAGAAAGTAAGGAACAAAAAAAATAAAAACTTCTATAGATAGTTATCAAGTTAGTTGATAATGGAGCCCTACACCCACCACCACTCATTTTGCTTTAATTCAAGACGACTAATAGAAAATTTCTAAATGTATAATTTCGTAAATGAAAACTTTCTGGTACCAGTTTATAAAATTTTCCCACCAAAATGCTATATTAATAAAAACTGTAAAAACTGTACAAGAATAAAAAAAAGAAAAAGTCACATCAATCTTGTTTTCTCTGACTTATTTTAAAGACATTATTTGCTGGCTAATCAGGCTATGTTGCAGAACTAAACGCTGCCATTTTTAACTAGACCTGACAAGCAAAAACAATATTTTAAAGAAAATTAAATAAGTAGGTATATATATATTGAGGCCGGTCGTGGCGCAGCGGCACGAGGTGTGACTGCAAAACCGACTGGTTGTGGGTTCGATCACCACTCGAGGAGATGAAATATTTACTTAAATTTATATTTCCATTTCTTCGCTCTGGTGTCGAGGCTAAGCGCGGCATTGAGTTCTGCCACTCAACTCGCAATGCCTCCAGAATTCGGCAGAAAGTGGGGAACGGAGAGTCTTAACACTAGGTTCCCTCTGCCTACCCTGTTGTGTGCGGGATACAGCGTGAAGCTAATTTTTTAATTTTATATATATACAAAAGACAACAATGTTTTCTAATTAACTTCCTCCGCAACATTTCTGGGCCTCTGGCCAGAAGAAATCATAAATTCTCGATTAATTTCAAACAAATTTTCCTCTTACCTTTTTTTAGGGTTTCGTATCTCAAAAGCAAAAAACCTGAACCCCTATAAGATCACTTTGTTGTCCGTCTATCATTTAAGATCACAGAGAGGTATTATCCCTTGGAGCACATAACAAATTAAGCTTTAAACAAAGCTATTAAAAAAATACGAGCTTTAAAAACGATTCATATAGTTTTTTTGCATTTTGTATGAATTCAGCGCCTTTTTAAATGTGAAAATTTATAAATATTTTATTTAAAAAAAAATCATTCACAAGCTTGTTATTATTGTTCATTTCATACAAAATAAATGCAAAATTAAGTTTATCAACTTTTAAAAATTATATTTCCTCTTACATATGATCTAAAAACTAGTAATTGTTATGGAGCCCTCAGTAGGCGAAACCGACTCGCAATTGACCACATTTAATTTTACACGAACGTTTTAATTAATTTTTATAATTAACGGGAAATAACCTAAAGGAACTCTCTAAAAATAAATCAATTTTGTACTGGATATTTAATGTCGCCAATGTCGCCAGGTTTCGAGGCTGTCGCAGCGGCACAGCGTCTGACTGTAAACGCGACGGTTGTGGGTTCTATTCATTCTAGGGGGAATAAATTTACTAGGGAGAATGAAGTTTCAATATTCAACAAGCAATGTCTCGAAAATTGGGCACATAGTGAGAAGAGATCAGATCCCTCTCCCTACCGGGCGGGATGCCGCGTGAAGCTAAAAAAAATAAAAATAAGAACACCTACACATATAATCCGACTCTGTATCTAAGTGTTGGTCAAGGAAAATTGCAAACATACGCAATCTCAGTAAGTTTCTTGTTACGACCCATTCGTCCCAAAGGGAAGCTGATTAATTACGTCAACTAATAGAGAAAAATTACAGCTAATTTGTAATAAACGGGACTCGCTGCACGATGGAATAGTATGATATCGTATTGAGGCCAGTCGTGGTTTAGAGGCACAAGCGTGCGACTGAAAGTGTGACAGGTTTCGGGTTCGATTCCCACTTATTTTATTTGTTCGCTCTGGTGTCGAGGCAAAGTGCGGTGTTAAATTCCGACAATACTTAGTAGGCTCCCTCTATGCTCCCTCTGCCTGCTTGTTACATGCGAAATACAGATTAAAGTAAAAAAAAAATAAAATTTTATTTATTTAATAATTAATTATTAAAGGAATAAAAGTTTATCATTTCACACATTAAAAAAATGATATGTAGCGGAAATCTGGAAACTTCTATACATATCATAATGAAAGAAATTGGAAAAAAAATCTATTGTATAAATATTAACTTTGGCTCTAGTCTCATATGAAGATAACCAAGAGTGTGTATGACACTTTCTAAGTGCGAGAGGTAACTCTAAGCAAAATACAATGGCTTACATCGATACGATTAATTTAATATAATACAGCCTATATATTATAGCCTTTATCATACTGTTTATTCATAAAAAAACTTTAATTAGAACCAGTGGTTCCTAATATTAGGGCGTTCAACTAAACAAACTCTTCAGCTTTGTCATGTCACATAGACAACTCAACTACGTCTTTAAATTAAAATATATTTACTGAAATCTTATTTTGTTCTCGACTGCTAAGGAATAGAATAGAATAGAATAGAATATACTTTATTGCACACAGAAAAACAAAAGAAATACAAAATACAGACAACAATATATGTTTATAAAATGTATGCAAAGGCGAGTAAAGAAGAAAAAGTAAAGGAAGAGTTATGTTTTTCGCGCGTATCTTGTATGTATATAATATTCTTTATTACCTCGTATCTCCAGAACCGCTGAACGGATTTACATATTTGAGGTATCGTTAGATTCGTATTAGCAGCTTAAGTGTTCTTAGATAGGTGACGTTAATAAAAAATATTCATGGCGGCTGTGGTCCGCTATTGGACTTAGTGAAAAAAAAAAATTTTGGTTCGAATACTACAATATGGGTATCAAACTCAAGAGCTCAATTTCAGGATTTCAAAAAGGTATATCATGATTATCATTACCATAATAAATTCTAACAAAAAAATGAAAAATAAAAAAAATATTTGTAAAAACAAAAACCCCTACTGCATAAAACTAAAAAGAAAATAAACAAGCCCA
This sequence comes from Heliconius erato demophoon, assembly GCA_018249695.1. Classification (NCBI taxonomy): domain Eukaryota; kingdom Metazoa; phylum Arthropoda; class Insecta; order Lepidoptera; family Nymphalidae; genus Heliconius; species Heliconius erato. The sequence continues at coordinate 3,753 of DWQW01010515.1, forward strand.
ATAGTTTATTAGGATTGACAGTCGGGACCTATTAGTAATTCTTCAATCAATAAAATCTTTACCAGGAACGCCGCATAATTTAAAGAGGTCCCGACTGTTAATCCTAATAAACTATTGGGCTTGTTTATTTTCTTTTTAGTTTTATGCAGTCGGGGTTTTTGTTTTTACAAATATTTTTTTTATTACTATAAAACTCAATGATACTTACAAGATATTATAGTAGAAACAAAGTTACAGTATTCCTTTATTCTAGGAAAATGTTCCTAAAACAAATAGTTTTTAACTTTTCAGCCTTTACAAATTCTCGAACTCAAGTCGAGTTTCTGAACTCGCGAGTTTGTTTTCAGATAATGGTCATGAAATGTCTTTATATTATTTTACTTCGTTACTAATTAGATATTGCGAGGATTCTTTGAAAGCTTTATGCTAAAGAAATTTATGTTATAATTTCTTTAGATATTTTCGTCTAAAATTAAAAACGTATAATATTAACATACGTATGAAAAAAAATGTAGTTTTGTATCGAAGAGAGGCGCAAGTCCAAAATCGTGATTTTTTTGTACAATTTTTTCAGTGCATTTAGTATTATCCACCTAAGCCTTTTCTTTAAGCCCTTGTCCCACCTTTGAAATTCTTTATACGTTTTGATTATTACATGTTTATTTTTACTTAAATTTAAAAGTCTTAAGATAAAATGCGACGTTGAATTCTGCCAATCAAAGCGCAATGTCTCGAAATTGGTGCTAAAATACTAATAATGCTGATATATTTCGGGATATATTTATCAGAATTATTATAAAGCGAATTCGTAGATTTCTAATTTTCTGCTTCTCTCGCGTAGCAGAGTAGGAGAGGGAACCTAGTGTTAAGACACTATGTTTCCCAGTATCCACTCAACTAGCGCTTCTTACCAACTGCGTTTGTCTGGTACAAACGAGAGAGAGAGAACTGAAAATATTTAATTCCCGTCATAATGGGAATCGAACTCACACCTGTCGTGTTTACCGTTACCTGTAGTGTCACCACGCCATGATGACGTCTAAGAAATGCTATAACGCTACGTTCAGTTTATACAATATCGTGATTTTATATTTTCAATATGTGATGTCGTAGTAAAATTCAGGGATGCAGCCTGCCACCATTTTTATGTAATATCAGCCTTAGCATTTTTATTTAATATCAGCTAGAAATGACTATTTTATAAAAGATAAAACATTTTTTTCTAGTAAAGAAAAGTATACTTTAATTAAATGTGTAATAATAATATATATATTTTTAATATTTAGACAATTTTACAAAAATGCATGAACATGAATTTTGATTGTTGTTAGCTTTACTCTATATCCCGCATATAGTAAAGCATGAATGCAGTCGTGAATTGTAAATGGGGAAACTTAACGCCGTACCTTGTCATGCCTGAACGGAAAGCGAACTCACAACCAGCGCAATAACGATCACTACTCCACGATGCCCTCTTTAGGAAAAAGCATTATTGTCACTAAAATAAGGAAAACCCTATCGTAACCTGTTGTCAAATAAAAAAGAACACCAGGACTAGAGTGAGAATGTAAGTTATTTGGTACGGACCAGAATTTCTCATAAAAATGTCACCAGTACAATTAGGAGAGACGGATGGGTCCTTTATTAGACGAACAATAATTTTCATTTGCAAAATCTTAAATAGTAGTCCTTCTTTTTTAATTTTATTTTTTTTAAAAAAAGAAAGTAGGACACTAGAGAAAGGACAAATTTATGTAAATGTTTAGAGGAAGGTCACGTGACTTCGTTTATTATAAATCATACATTTTAACACATCAGCACGCTAACCTTAATATTAAAAAAAAACCAAACGCCCAGCGATTTCACTGACAATGTTATCTTTAGCCACGAAACACAAACAAAAGAAAAAATATTTTGTTTTGGACAAAACAAAGCCCGGTGTTGAACTACACTCTCTTCTCATCATATGATTCAGTGTTGGTGTGCGATAGGCGTATAATTTAAATACCAATTCACATACAATATATATATATATATATATATATATATATATATACATATACGTATATATATATATATATATATATATATATATATATATATATATATATATATATATATATATATATATATATATATATATATATATATATATATACACAGTCGGGACCTATAAGTCATTCTTCAATTTTCAATCTTTTTTGTTAGGATTTATTATGGTAATGATAATCATGATATACCTTTTTATAATCCTGAAATTGAGCTCTTGAATTTGATACCCATATTGTGGTATTCGAAACGAAATTTTTTTTTTACTAAGTCTAATGGCGTCTCACAGCCGCCATGATTGTTTTTATTTAACGTCACCTATCTAAGAACACTTAGGCTGCTAATACGAATCTAATGATACCTCAATTATGTAAATCCGTTCAGCGGTTCTAGAGACATAAGGTAATAAAGAATATTACATACATACAAGATACATTCCTTAGCAGTCGGGAATAAAATTTAAGAAATAACCAAAGTTTTTATCAAGTTTCAACAATTTAACAATTTAAGTCTCAACAATTTCACTATTAAATAGTTCAACCTAGATTAGTTTAAGTTACTTCTGTCGGACGTGCCGAGACGCACACGTAATTTTTTTGACATTGGATGTTGAGTGGCGGAACTTTGCCGCGGTATCGGAGCGCAGAAATGAAAATATTTCATTCCCCTAAGTGGGCATCAAACCCGCAACCAACGTGTTTATAGTCACACGCTTGTGCCAATACGCCGTCGTTGTACAAGGGTAAAATAATCGATTCCTCAAGTGGAAATTAAATCCACAACCATCGTATTTTAAGTCAGACGCTGTGCCGCTGCGTGAATCCTCAAAAGTTATATTTCTATTCAGACGCTGTGCTGACGTCGGTACGGTTTATTTTTTATGTGAAATTGAACCTGTAATCTTCAAAGTACACATCTCAACCACAAATCCAATACATCATTAAAACAATGAAACAACTTAATAACTATCTCACAAGCAATTAGTTAGAGCGACAAATTAACAGATGTTTCAGAAGTCCATGATTGATCGACCCGCTTGATGGATGTCATCTAACGAAGTACAGCGTGTAGCCGATGAGTGGTTTAAATTGATTCAGTGTATGTTTTTGCTTTGTAATGCTTTAAAATTTATTTTTATTATTCCCTTACGTAAGTTATTTAGTTAGTTGGTTTTTTTTTAATAATTATTACTTTGCAGAGGTAAGTGGAAAGTGAAGAATGATAGCAGCGGAGGGTTACCACAGAAAAGAAACTAAAATATTCTCAAATGGGAATTAAACCCGCATTTTAGACCACGTTGACACCAGATTATATCTGCCTTCACCCTGCTATTTGGGATAAAACGTGAAGCTAAGAAGCAGGAAAATAAATAAATGTTTCTCGCGGAAACCGAACCCACAATCATCGCTTTTACATTCAAACGCTTTGCCTTTTTCTTATACTAATACAATTCTTAAACAAGTTTGCACTACCTATCTCATGAGAGCCACTTATAAACCCTGTTTTTATGTAATTTTTTATATATGTATCTATATATATATATATATATATATATATATATGTATGTATATGTATAGTACAGCTAATTAAAAAAATCTTCTAAACTAGCAAAACAAATCAGTAATTGTACACACTGAATAGAAGATGGAAAGCCCTAGGCAGTAGACGCCGTTATTGTTACAAACTACCACCATACAATATAGTAAAGCCTAAGCTCGAAAGTCCTTTCATTTAATTGAAACGAGCTTTGTTCTAGATGCTGATGGAAACATTCATTGGGAAAGCTAATAATATTATGTCGACATTATAAGACAATTATGTTTAATTAGAATTATTTGTATGAATTTGGTAGGTTAGAAATATTTTACATGTCTAAATTTAAATTAATATAAAAAATATAATTGAGACTATAAAAAAACTCTCCTAATGGCTGTACAAGCTATTAGTGGCTGGGACTCCAAAGTGTGGAAGCAATACTGCCTTCTTTATACATCCTTCTTAATATATAGGCCAGTCGTGGCGCAGTGGCACAAAGTGTGACTGTAAAACCGACTGGTTGTGGGTTCGATCCCCACTCGAGGAGATGAAATATTTACTTAAGTGTATATTTCCATTTTTTCGCTCTGGTGTCGAAGCAAAACGACGCGTTCAGTTCTGCCCCTTAACACGCAATGCCTCCAGAATCCGGCAGAATGTGGGGAACGGAGTGTCTTAACACTAGGTTCCCTCTGCCTATCCTTTTTTTTAATATATCCGATTTATTATTTTTAGTTTAACAGCTTAGCGATAACCTCTTAAGATATAAATCGAGGCATTAAATTGCTCTGGTGTCGAGGTAAAACGCGGCGTTGAGCTCTGCCACTCAACAAGCAATGCCTCCAGACTTTAGCGTAGAATGGGGAACGTAGTATCTTAGCACTAGGTTCCCTCTGCTTACCCTGCTGTGTGTGGGACACAGCGTGAAGCAAAAAAAGGAGAAAAATATTTTATTACAGATGACGTCCGTATTATTATGTTTTTCAAGTACACAATGCATCCTGCATAAAACAGAGGAAACCAAGTGTGAAACTGAAACACTCCATAATTCCCTACTTCCCGTATTAAAAAAAAAAGATCAATATTAAAGTCTAGATTCAGTCCAAAACTTTCAGAATAAACAACCTTATGTTAAATTACTATCAGACTTGAACAGACAAAACGAACTAAGTAATTCGTATATTCTATAATGTATAACAAAATGTATAGGTTTGTACCTTACAACTAACCAAAGTCTCATATAAAACTTGTTTCAACAAGTTACTTCTTGGGCTCCCTCTGACAAACGGTGAAAGCCACCTAAATAGATGCCCGAAAAGTTTTCTAACTACAAATAAAATGAACTGCTGATACTATCTTGATGGTATTCATATTTTATTATAACGAATGAGGCCGTCGTGGCTCAGACACACAGCGTCTAAGTGTTAACGCAATGGTTGTAGATTCGATGTCTGCCGTCGATGCTAGTATTATATTCGTTTCAAAAATACATTCTACACACTTTTCAAAACTTTTGCAGTGTATAAAGTGTCATAATGGTAACTACTATGAAAACTAGACTCTCAGGTTCCCTCTGCCTATCCTGCTATGTGCGAGATACAATATTAACCTAAAAAATATAATTGCATTTTTCCCGACTGCTAAGGAAGGGTTATGTTTTTCGCCTGTATCTTGTATGTATGTAATATTTTTTATTACCTCGTATCTCCAGAACCGCTGAACGGATTTATACAATTGAGGTATCGTTAGATTCGTATTAGCAGCCCAAGTGTTCTTAGATAGGTGATGTTAATAAAAAATAATCATGGCGGCTGTGGTACGCCATTGGACTGAGTGAAAAAAAAATCGTCTCGAATACTACAATATGGGTATCAAATTGAAGAGCTCAATTTCAGGATTTCAAAAAGGTATATCATGATTATCATGATCATAATAAATTCTAACAAAAAAATGAAAAATAAAAAAATATTTGTAAAAACAAAAACTTTACCAGGAACCCCGCATAATTTAAAGAGGTCCCGACTGTTAATCCTAATAAACTATTGGGCTTGTTTATTTTCGTTTTAGTTTGAGGCAGTCGGGATTTTTGATTTTACAAATATTTTTTTATTAGTTTTATGCAGTCAGGATTTTTGTTTTTACAAATATTTTTTTATTAGTTTTATGCAGTCGGGATTTTTGTTTTTACAAATATTTTTTTATCTAAAACAATCTTTCAGAGATTCATCTTAGCCAGTGCCGTATTTCTAAGCTCTTTGCAACCATGAAGATTACCTTTATATCCTCAACACTTTGTATTCTGGTAATAAGGAAATTTGGGTACTTTATAGCTTGTTCTTACCTTACTATTTAGAAAGCCTTTGTGGCAACTCCTGTTTTCGTAATATATTATACAATAGACCAATTTAACAATTTTATACAATAAAGTTAGTCTTCGAGAAAGTACAAGTAAAATGGCGCAGCGTCTCACTGTAAACATTTCCTCTCTCTGGTAACAAAAAAAGCGCGACGTTGAATTCTGCCACTCAATATACAATGGTTACATACGCAAGAATTAGGCGGAGCGTGGAGAGCAGTGTCGTAGCACTCTGAATACAGGGTGAAGATAAAAAATGCAGCTATAAATGTTAACATATAACTGTAATTTATATCATACTGTATACAATATTACTGTATAAAATCTTAGTACTGTAAACGTGACAGGTTGTGAGTTCGATTCCCACCCTTGTGTCGAGGTAAAGCGTGGCGTTGATTTCCGTCAATCAATACGCAATGACTTCCACATAATCTCTCTCCGCCTACCTTGCTATATGCAGGATAGAACGTGAAGCTGATTAAAAAAATCTTAGTACAACGAAAAATAATTTAAAAAATGCACGTAAATTTTGTAATAGTAATAAACAACAAACGTACGATATCGTATTAATTTCGAGAGCCAAACGGGTATTCACGTAGAGGAAATTAATAATTCGAATAAGCGTACTGTTTAATTGCGGGGACGACCTGGTTTCCCGACTGTGTTGGAATTAGATTAGATATAGATCTTGGACGAAAAATGGTTTAAATACCAGAGGTTAAATACGAATTGTATAGTTGGGATTGTTGGGGATTTTTTTTGTGTAATTAGGTTGTAGGTAGTTCTTGGTTCAAATTTGTTCTTCGTTGTTCTTGTTTCTTGCGATTTAGAACCGTACTGTCTCAAAATGGGCGAGACGTGAAAAACGAAGTATAGTAAAAGAAAAGACATTTAAAAGACATTTAAAATATTTAAAGAAATAAAATTTTATTTAACTTTAAGTGCAATCATTGTATATTACCCATTGGGAGAATGACTTATCTTAATTTACTCGTTCTGGTAAGAACATAAAACGCTGCAATGTCTCAAAATTTATGTGGAAAGTAGAAAACGGAGTGTTTTAACATTAGGTTCTCTAGTTCTAGGTAATATCTATAGAAAAAAGTATTAAAAGAAATGTAAATATAACAAAAGGTACGGCCCATAAAGTCTGTAGTGAAAGTAAGAAATAAAATTAAAAAAAAAAGACATTAGGATCCCTCAGCCCACACTGCTATGCGGAAAAAGGAGTGAAACTACTTTTTAACAATAACTTTGTTTAGCCTCACGGCTTAGCCCACACATAACACGGTAGGCAGAAGTAATTTAGTATTAAAACACTTTCATTCTCCACTTATCACCGAAGGCTTTGCATGTTGAGTGGCGAAAATCAACGCCGCGCTTTACCTGGTTACGAGAGTGAGGAACTTAATCTAATTAAACATTTAATTGCCTCAAATGGGAATCGAACCGACAACCTTACAGTCTCACACAGTGCCCCTGTACCACGCTAGCCTCAACAAACACTTCAATTAGTATATTTACTGTAATCGGAATATAAATTTAAAAAAAAACCAATCAATTTTACTGATTTTATCGGTGGCACGCCTCTGAATATCACATTCAGAGGCGTGCCACCGCATAAACTGTGTCTGTAGTTGACTGATGTCACGTCGGTACTATATGATAGACGAGATGAGCTATTATAGAAGTACTTTACTCCATACGCGATATTAACGTTTTAATTAAAGAGACAAAGTAATTATATTATTGAAGCCAGTCATGGCGCAGAGCCACAATCGTATGGCTGTAAACACGACAGATTGTGGGTTCGATTCCCATTCGAGGTAATGAAATATTTAATATTTCGTTATTTCGCTTTCGTGTCGTCGAGCTAAAAAAAAACTAATAATACATCAGAACTTACACCTACAACTTTCATAAAAAATGATGACAAAGAGTATTTGACTCGTCGTTTCATGGAAGGGCTATTGAAACAACCATAGCAGTTCGAAAATGTTCGAAAACGAAATTCTGAGGTTATATTAATTGACGGTACCAAAAATGAATAATGGACTATGGCACGTAATAACTTTTCCTTTGTTTGATTTTTCCGGACTTTTAATGCTTCCGAATATAGGGCTTAAAGCTAAAGGCTTAATGTAAGTTCACTTTTGTATAGTTTACCAAATAACGACTTACTTTTATATACCAATGTATGCATGTTGTTTGAATAGTGAATTAGTTTATTTTGTCTTTCGGACGATAGTGTGGGTTTAATTCCTTTTATATATATATATATATATATATATATATATATATATATATATATATATATATATATATATATATATATATATATATATATATATATATATATATATATATATATATATATATATATATAT
>DWQW01010516.1:0-12079 GCA_018249695.1 Heliconius erato demophoon
CTCCGTTCCCCACTTTCTGCCGAATTCTGGAGGCATTGCGTGTTGAGTGGCAGAACTCAACGCCGCGCTTAACCTCGACACCAGAGCGAAGAAAATGGAAATATAAATTTAAGTAAATATTTCATCTGCTCGAGTGGGGATCGAACTCACAACCAGTCGGTTTTACAGTTACACCTCGTGCCGCTGCGCCACGACCGGCCTCTGAGTAGAAATCGACCCGCAATCATCGCGTTTACAGTCAAAATATGTGTATCACGGGCGAGAGTCACTGCGGCCGCAAGTAGTATATTTTTTATTTAAATTTAAATTTCTGAATTCTTATGAGACTGAGTCGTTGTTATAATTTATTACAATTTTCGGTGAAATATAAAAGTCATGTTAATTTCTAGAATAATTTTATGTGTAAATTTAAATAATGCTTGAAATTATCTATTTCTATGAAAGTAGAATTTATTTTTCTTTGCTTTATTCTCATATTTGACGGGGGTGTCAGAGAATCCTATAATAAAAATAAATAACTTTCTTTTATTTGATACGAGTACTTATTTTCCTTAGTAATAGTTATATTGGTAGTGGAAATATGTGGTTTTTGTAGGTTTTGATTAAGTTTCCTTTGGGACACCACAATGTGTTATGATATCTGCTTCAGTAAGCACATATTAATCTTATTTATTTAATAAGTTTTTGGTTTTTATAGTTCAATGTGAAATTAAATAATGTATTTTCATACACTATAGTGTTCTGTGTTCACACTTAATCTGTCACGTTTTTTGCATGTGTACTAGAGTAGTATTAAGACACTCGGTTCCCATTTGCCACTCAATTCTCGACACATTGCGTGTTAAATGTTAATTATTATTATTATCAGCTTCACGCTGTATCCCACACACAGCAGTACCCTGCTGCAGAGGGAACCTAGTGTTAAGACACTCCGTGCCCCACTTTCTGCCGAATTCTAGAGGCATTGCGTGTTGAGTGGCAGAACTCAACGCCGCGCTTTGCCTCGACAGAGTGAAGAAATGGAAATATAAATTTAAGTAAATATTTCATCTCCTCAAGTGGGGATCGAACCCACAACCAGTCGGTTTTACAGTCACACTTTGTGCCGCTGCGCCACGGCTGGCCTCAACGGTTGATAAAAATAAGAATAAGATAAAAAATAAAACACATTTATTACCAAAAATATATTTATACCGAAGAAAGTTAGTATAATTATTAAATAATTTAACATTATGGTAAATAGTGTAACTCAGTTAATGTTGCTTCAGATAACAGTACTTAACTAAAACTATGATTTTTGTAAGTTCTGCCTGACGTTAATTGGATTTTAATTTGTAGATAACAAGTGGGACTGTAGTGATGGTGGCTTGGACTGGCTGGCGATGGAGAAAGAAAATGGTACTATACGTAACCGTCTATTGGATTATTACGATTTAGTATGCTACCAGCAATTATACAGAGGCAAACCACTCCACAAAGTTATGGACATAATACGAGTAAGTATACATTTTACAAGACAAACTTATAACATTAAATCTAAGAAAGAAATAGAGGCCGTCGTGGCGCAGGGGTACAAGTAATGCAACGGTTAGGGGTTCGAATCTCACTCGGGGGAATGAATTATATTTATTAATATTTTAATTTCTTCGCTCTGGTACCAAGGTGAAGAAACGAGGCGTTGAGTTCCGCCACTGGACACGCAATGTCTTGAAAATTCGTCGGAAAGTGGGGAATAGAGTATCTTAGCACTAGGTTCCCTGCCACTGCTTACCCTGCTATATGCGGGATACAGTGTAAAGTTAAAAAAGAACATTATTTCTCGTAGAAAAACGGCCTAAACTGGATATTTTAATTTCATCATAGGCTTAAAGAATATTTTTGGAAATTACAGTAAAAAATATTATATAATATTAAAAATGTACTGTGCAATAATCCATTAATATATATTAAAATTAAAACAGCGTATTTTAAATAATAACTGTAGGAATATTTCAAAGATTTGAAATCATTATGAAATCAGTATGGAATGTAATTAAAAGTATATAAAAGAAATGGTTGAAAATGAGAAAATCTTTTACTATTAACTACAGTAAAAGATTTTCTCATTAGGATGATGAAATTTGATTCGAAAATTATTTGTTAAGACCTTTGTCTCTGGGCAAAATATAAACATATTATTTTTAAAAGAATAATTTTGTTAATAATGTTTAAATTTGGCGCTTACATGTAATTTTTTGATGATTTTCATTTGGGTTACCGTATTTTGTATAACTGGCCAGATGTTCGAGTCTCCGCTTAGTATTGTAAAAGGTGAAATTGCTCTAAATTTGAATGTGACCGCCGGGTGTTTGCAAAATATTTTACAAATGTCAAATATCTATTGCAAACAGTAATTAAACACGATGATAAACATTAAACTACATTAAAAGTGGTAATCGACTTCAATGCACAAGAGTTTGTATAGTTTCTGTAGGTGGTGACAGAAACAACGAGATAAAGAATAGAGATAAAGGTGTACATTTGTTAAACGTGTAGGTGGTATTACACAATAATTAATATTGTTTAAAAATAATATTTGAAAACACGGTATGTCAGCGTCCTAAATTTATTTGGTAGAAATGCAATTGTGAAATTATTTTCTCCTATTTTTTAGTAGCGTATAATTTTAGTTATCTAAATTAAATATATAATAAATGAGTTAAATATTAGGTTAGGGAGGCCAGTCGTGGCGCTGGGGCACAAAGTGTGACTGTAAAACCGACTGGTTGTGGGTTCGATCCCCACTCGAGGAGATGAAATATTTATTAAATTTATATTTCCATTTCTTCGCTCTGGTCTCGAGGCAAAGCGCGGCATTGAGTTCTGCCACTCAACACGCAATGCCTCCAGAATTCGGCAGAAAGTGGGGAACGGAGTGTCTTAACACTAGATTCTCTCTGCCTAGCCTGCTGTTTGCGGGATACAGCGTGAAACTGAATATTAGGTCTCGTTTCACTACAATCGTCGCGATACCACAGCACCACAAACGCGAGAAGATGTGCAGGTGTCATATAATGTTACGGAATGAGCTTATATCTATGTTTGGGGTCTTCGGCACTAGGGTGTGATCCCCACTAGAGGTAAAGAATTATTATTTATTAATATTTTCAATTCTTTGCTTTGCCATCAAAGCAAAAGCCCAGCGATACGTTTATATAAGGCCTCGAAAAAATTGGCGGAAAGCGAGGAAAGGATTGTCTTAACACTAAATTCCCTCTAGCAAGGGAGTATAAATGCTTGTATCTGTTGAATGTGTTAGATTTAGATTTAAAAGCTTATTTTTTCTATGCTTCAAAAGATCGTAGACCTGGATATTTGATATTTATTTCATTTCGATATCTTCCCGTGGGAAGATATCGAAATGAAATAAATATCAAATAAATATCTTGAGATCAATAGTCTTGCCAGACGGACAAGACAGAGACATATAATCAAGTGGGTCTTATAAAGCTTTTTTTTGTTTTGTGGAATAGAACCCTAAAAAGCAAAACAATGAGTTTTAGTCTAATAAATTATAAGTCTAATAAAAAATATGATCAATGGTTTTTAAACGAACGAATGGTTTTTAGAAAACGTATAAAAATTTTAACGCAGCGGGGCTCGAACCCGCGCCTCCTGGAAACCGACCAGGCGCTCTGACCACTTTTGAGAAGGTATAGCTTAGTGGTCAGGCGTGGGTTCGAGTCCTGCTACGTTTAAATTTTTATACGTTTTCTAAATAAATATTTTTTTAAATAAGTGTGGAATAACATTTAAAATTTTTTATGGAGAAGGCATTCAACCCCCAACCTGTTCGCTTCGATACTTTGAATATAGTTTTCTTTAAAATATTTGCAAATAGGTATAAAGTGTTATACATTTTTAAAAGCCTATATACAGTACGTAGATTTTTAAACAATTATTATGTTGTGGATTTTGTGTCATATTTCTATAAAAAAATATGAATAACAATAAGTGAAGAGGCCAGTCGTGGCGCAGCGGCAGGATGTGTGACTGTAAAACCGACTGGTTGTGGGTTCGATCCCCACTCGAGGAGATGAAATATTTACTTAAATTTATATTTCCATTTCTTCGCTCTGGTGTCGAGGCTAAGCGCGGCGTTGAGTTTTGCCACTCAACACGCAATGCCTCCAGAATTCGGCAGAAAGTGGGGAACGGAGTGTCTTAACACTAGGTTCCCTCTGCCTACCCTGCTGTGTGCGGGATACAGCGTGAAGCTTTAATTTTTTAAATTTAATAAGTGAAGAGAAAAAAGATACGTATTTTAAGTTCGAGACTTTTGACAGCTACCGACGTCTCTCGGTGCTTTACATTTGATGATATTCATAAATAACATTTATAAAGATCAACTGCGGATACGTGCGGTTTTAGAAGTTATCACGAAAACTACGATACAAGTCAGGGAACAAAAAACTTTATCTATTGTCGTTTCTAATGTTGTACTATTTAATTGATTAGATTGTGGTAAATTTCAATTAAATTATTGTTATTTTTTTGATAAAAGGGCGTTTTATCTTTATTTTGCACACATTTTGCGGTATTACTAATCAATAAAATGCACACTACCCTCATTTATGAAATTATATAAAAAATAATTTTTAACGAGGCCGTCATGGCCCTGGGGCACAAGGTGTGACTATAACGCGACGTTTGTGGGTTCGATCCCCAGTCGAGGAAGTGAAATATTTATTTAAATTTTTATTCCCATTTCTTCGCTCTGGTGTCAAGGCATAGAGCGGCGTTGAGTTCCGCCACTCAATACGCAATACCTCCCAAATTCGGCGGAACGTGAGGAACGGAGTGTCTTAACACTAGGTTCCCTCTGCTTACTCTGTTGTTGCGAGTATATCCCGCGTGAAGCTGATTTAATTTTTAATTTTAAATTTTAACAAAAAACAAACCGATTTCAAACAAACTTAAAAGAACAGAACACATTTACTTAACATAAAGCAATAGTACTTTGATTTTGTTAAAAAAAATAATTAAAGAAAGATTTTATAATTTTGAAGACCTGTTTGTTTGCCAAGTGAAACAAACGGGCTTAATAATTAGATATTGTAGTAAGGTTGTTGTATCATTTCACTTGACACAGACTTCAAAATTATAAAATGTTACATAATTTTTTAAAAAAATGTTAAAAATTCATATATTTTACGATTCTAATGAATGGGTAGACTTGAAAAGAATGCTTCTCGATCGAGTAATGTGGTTGTACTATTACATAGTAGCTTCAATCTTAATTGGGCATATTGACAAGAACGTACATAAAAAGGAGAAATAAAACTTGAAGCTCTATCAACAGTTCTAAAAGAATAGTATCATGTTTCTGAAGACAACTTGTGTTTTATTATCAGGGACATTCAAAGGAATCTCATTCGTTCTTTTAATAAACGATGGACAGAAGCGTCTAGGAAAAAGGATTCATTTTAAAAAAAAAACGAAAATTGGTTAGATTCTTAACATTTGGTAACCTTACCAATCACTTAAGAAGTAACACTTGAAAACTCGTCATCGACATCTTCTGGAAACCGCGGAAGACCCTGTGTCTATTATGGAGACTCATCAGAATCAACGAAGAGGCGAAAAAATACCGCGCTATTTAGTAAATATGGTTTTGAACACGTCTGCAATGTCTACGTTTAGGGCTTACGTTCTGAAAACTATACATTTGTGGTTAAACCAAAAAATATAATAGTTTTAAATAGCAAAAGACTCGTATTTCGACACTATAAAGGGAATGCATTATGCTTCCTAGCAAAAAAATAAACACAGCAATTATTATGTGTCAAATTTTGACCCGGCAATAAATAACTTTGAAGTGTGGTGTACTGAAGTGGATAGAGCTAGGCGTGCGAACCATTGGGACGATTTTGAGTGTGTTACCCGTTTGAGCACATTGTTTGAGAGGCGACGCAAGCACTTAGTTAAATGAAAGGAGCACTCAAAAACGTTCTAAACGTCTAATTTTGTAAAATAATTTAAGTCGTTGTGTCTTTCAAAAATAACACAAGCAATTAAAAACGTACAAATACGTTTTTATAGTACGCGGAATATGCACGTCAGTAATTATTGAGTTTACGCATTATTAAATGCCTTACCGAAGAACTCATGGTTCAAATAATGGTACACTGTATTAGCGACATATAATTAACGCCAACCTTACGACGGAATACCTTGTTTTGTTTCTATCCACATAAATGTTATACCGACCCTCAAATTTACCACGTTCAGAGGCGCAAATGAAAATACTAATAAATATGAACTCTTTCCCTCGAGTGAGGATCGGGCTCACAACCGTAGCGTTATAGTCACACCCTTGTGCTCCTGTGCCACGACGGACTCAAAAAATAAAAAGAGGTCAATCAACCACATAGACCTAAGTTTTCAATAAAATGTATTTATTTGAAACAATCTAATTCTATGTCTTACAGTATGTACGAGCAGTACGTCTTCAATATTAAAAAATATGCATTTACGAGTACTATTTAATAAATTTCATAATTGCTTGTGAACAGATGATGAGAGAAACTTGCCCCGTGGCTTGCGAGTGCACAATGACGCACGTAGTATCGGACAGTAAAGGAAAAGTTATTCCTTTAATAACTGTTGACTGTTCCTATCATCAACTGGAAAATCCCCCGCCGTCAATACCTCCCAGCACGACGACATTACGCCTTGAAGGGAATAAGGTAACATGTTTTTTTTTTGCTTCACGCTGTATTCCGCACATAGCAGGGTATGCGGAGAGAACTACTACTGGGAACCCCCTGTCAAGACCGTTCTCATTAAGATACTTCCGTTTCCTATTTTTGTCGAATTTTGTAGGCATTACGTGTTAAGTTGTGGATCTCAACGAGGTAACATGGTATTCTGCTTAATAGTATTTTTATATTTTATTTATTCCCTTTGCCATTTGTTTTTGTTTTATAATTGTAATATATTTTGTAAAAATTCTACACTACATTACTACAGCTATTAATGTATATTCCATAATAATATACTGGTGATGCTGATGACAAATCAGGTTAGAAAGACGGGCAAACTTGATTGCATCATAAATGTGCTCTTATCTGAATCCAAAATCAATCATTTTAAATATAAAAACTATTACTTTATTATATTAGTAGATTTTTTTCGTATATAGTAGTAGTATGGTAATCTAGACCTTATGATTTTTTTTATCATAGAACATATGAATACTAACGCTTTTGATTTCACATAATTATTTTTATTAGTAATTATAACATACGTGTGATTATTAAACTTAAAATTGGAGAGGCTGGAAAATAGTTGGAAAAGTGTATTTTTTTCTTTACAACATTAAACTCCCAAGGTGTCTAAGATATATAAATAGGGATTCTCTATTGTAAATTTGATGATTGGCAAATATTTACATATATAATAATGAAATTGATAGTGTAATTTAATTATAATCTTACTTAAGTAATAAAAATGTCTAGCTAAACAAAAATATTATAATCTATATTTTTTTATTCTTTACAAAGATTCAAATTTCAGCTTAAGGTGTATGTATAGTGGATATGTAATGTAAATTTTATAGTAATATAATTTTACAAGTTTCTTAACTTGTAAAATATGCATTTAGTGACAATTTTAAAAATACTCTTACTTAAATTTTAAAAAATCTTTCTTCTCAGTGGCCATATACTTCTCTATTAATTTTAATAGTTACACTTTTTTTATACACAAGGTTATTCTATTATAAATAAGTATAAATATATATTCTAATGGTTGTTTAATGTTAAAATGAATATAATATTCATTTTAAGATAAAATTTTATGAACGAATAGTACCTAACCATTGGGATCTTTATAGAATATTCTTATTATAAAAAATGCTTGGCCTATTTTTGCCGTGTCGACATTATCACATTGCATTTTTACAAAAAAAAAATATTGTTTTTTTAATATTTTTTTGACAGTTTGTATTGTATACAATGGTATTGATAAATTACTTAGACTTGACGTATTATATAGGAGAAGGCAGTATCTTAGCTGGATCTCTTTTTAACGTACATTCCTCTATTGTGTAATGCTATATCTTTTTTACTGTAAATTCTTCTTTGTGTGTTCTCTATTCAACGTGACAAGTGCTGAGCTGGCACGCTCGGAACGCCATAGACAAAGAACAACAACAGACATGTCGTCACAAGCTACCATGACACTTCGACGGGTTTTAGTGCAATTTTGAAACTTACATTAATTTAAATAAATAAATTATAATATTAGCATTCTGCACTCTTTCTTCTCCTTGTATATAAGCTGTGTTAAAAGAGACGGAAACTTTTGAACCTACGGGCTTTATATAAGTATAAAGAGTTGAGATATGGTCTAAAATTGGTAGTTTTTTTTACTTTAGAATGTCAAAAATCAGCTCAATTGACATTCTGGAAGTGGAGATAAATGAGAAAAATAATTTTGATCCTTAATCGCCATAAATATCTATTACAGTACTAGGAAAATAAAATATTTGTAAATTTTAATTAAATCTAAGTATTTTAACGTACTTATTAGACCATATAATGATATTATAAATAAATAAAACAACAATTAATTGCTGAAAAAACAAAACGAAATCAATTAGGTATGGTATGGTATGGTTCTTTAATTATGGCGTTCCGAGCGTGCCAGTAGAGCACATATCACTTCGCCAATGTCACGTTGTATGGAGAAAACACGAAATCAATTAGAATCTTAAATTATAGATATGACAGATGATTAACATTGACATTTTGAGCCCAATAATTTTAGCATTTTCGTTAGCTTCGAAGCACTTTGAGTGCTTTTTCGTTTGTTTGATATTTCAACGGCTACTGCTTTTATCGCGATTTTTTCTCGATATTTTTCTCAGTAATCACCTATTTTATAGAGGGTGAAATGATTGGTTTTATCAAATCTCTAATGACTCATCTCTCAGATTGCCAAAACTGACAGAATTTCCAGGGACGGACTAATGTACCTGAAATATATTAAATCATACCATTTTCATCTCTATACCTTCTGGGCCCAAAAATGTATGCAATTGTTTCAGTATCCTTTGATATTCCTCCATCGTTGTACCCCAAAGATTTTTCTTCATATATTAATATGTATATAACGTATATTATCTATAAATAATGTATTATATTTGTACCAACCATTAAATGAAACAAATAAAAAAGGGACACTGCAGTGTAAACGTACCTTTACATAACACCCTGCAATTCATTTGTGTGCGTGGATTAATGTTATTCACAAACACCATTTCTTCTAATCGCTGGGTTCACGTTCACACGTGTAACTGGACCTGATTGTTTATCAAGTGAAATTAGAACGCTGACGCTATTTATTCGTCAAGCTTAATAAGAATTTATATTTAGGTATTAGGTATATATCTATCTACTTCCGTCTTAATTTGAACAAGCGCAATTCGTATTTTATTTGTTACTTGTGGACCCTGCGTGGCTTCGTCCACTTCATTGTTATTTAATATTATTTATATAGGAAATATTGGTTGGTTATTTTAAAAGTTCAATCTATAGGTACTGTTAAACACTGTCTTCATTTTTTAATTCGTTAAAAATCATAATATATTCTTGCTCATAAAAAATTTCGAATTTAATAACAAAAATGTTTAAATATTTCATGTCTAGGTACGCGCGCAAGGCAAGCTTTATGTTTTGCCGTAAAGTCAATACCTTGGAAATCATCTCGCAGAAATCCCGAGATAAAAAATGGATTTAATGTTGCTCCATAACCTCCTCTATGGAACAGTGAAAATCCCATAAAGACTGCTTTAGTTTTTGTAGACATTCGCTCGGACAAACAGACAGACGTATGTACCTGTAGGGATGCTAGTGTTAAGTCACGGCTTTGCCCACTTTCCGTCGAAGTCGCTGTTTCGAACGTCTTTTCGAAGCATAGCGTGTTGAGTGACGGAACCCAATGTCGCGCCTTGCCTTGTTACCAGGGCGAAGAAATGAAAATATTAAGAAATAATAATGCAATTTCTGGAGTGGAAATAGATCCCACAACCGTTGCGTTACAAGTCACACGCTTGTTCCACTACGCCACGACGTTTTCCTTTAACGTAGCTAAGCTATTACCACCATTATGTTTTTCATGACATTTTCTAGATCTTTAATTTTGCTAGTTCTGTTCTTATAGCGGCTATTATTCATCAGATGTTCCAGATCTTTTATTTATGTCAATAAAAAATGTCTATCAGGCTTTATTCTTTTGTTAAGGCTGCATTTTATTATTTTTTAGTATAGCTGGAATGTTTTGATTATTCATCAGATGTTCCAGATCTTCAATTTTCAAATCGGTTCAGTAGTTTAGAAGATGTGCATGTATTAACAGACAAACAGAGAGACAAAAAAATTAAAAATCTACCTACCAATATATTCAATGTACATTCACAATTTTTATCCTTTTTTTTACTAATTAAATGAAGAGAAAATATTTTTTGTAAATAATATTTTTACCAACACACAAAGTGTTTTTTTCTCATATACTAATATAATTAATAAATAAGTATAAATCATAGAATGACAATACCATATCGAAAAATTAAAGAACCCTAGATTATAATTAGTTGCCAGCATTTTAGATATACATTTGTATACATCTTTAATATTGCCAGATTGCCAGTAACTGTGAATAACATGGTAGCTTGATTTTCATTTGTTATTTCTATGACGGATATCAAAATAGGTTTTAATAGTGATTAGAAGAAGGTTTATTTTCTATTACTTCTTTTAAAAGTTGACAAGGCGACACTAATCTCTTCCTGGGACAATGACGTAGGAGTTTCTGACAGTAAAAGTAAGCAGGTCCATACTAAGTGCCACCGCTGCTTATATTAAAAAAATATCTCCGCTTATTTTGGCTTTGGTTTTGGTTTTGATATGGTATTTTGTTTACGAAGCAATTTCATGTTTCGCAATTCACGATAAGTACTTCGGTTTCATTCGATTGAATATAAATAAACAAGTCTTTGTTTCACTTCCACGAATGCTTTATGTATCTAATTACAGTGTAGTATGTATATTTGAATCTTGTCGCTACGTTGGTACTTAGTAATTGGTTGTTTTTTCGTATATATTTTATATAATTATGCTTACGACGCTTTTAGATTACAAAAGTTTAATATTTTTTGAAGAAATAATTTAATATTTATTTTTAGTTACGTATATGTTTTATTGAATGTTTTGTTTTTTTTGTTTGTTTTATTTAGTTTTAATTTTTTATTTGCAATAGTTAAGTACATGCTTATATTAATCTCTTTTATAATGTATGATAGTTATTCGCCAGAAAAGAAGAAATAAGAGATCTATTACTGTAAAATTTGTTTAATGTAACTACCACTAATGAATCTAAATAAATAAATAATATAAATATTATATATATATAATTTATATCTAGAACATAAATCTAGGTTCTGTTTGACAGAGGTCTGACATCAGGTCGCTATCGACGTCTAAACAAATCGTCTGGATTTGCTGTTTAGTTTTAATTAAGACTAGAACAGAAAAGCCTATTTTACACGAGTAAAATAAAAGAAAAATAACTAATATTTGTAAAGCAAGAGAGGGAAGTTTCGAATTAATAGGCAATCATTTGATCCAACATTTCTTCATGTTTTAAGAGATGGAAGTCATCTTTGAAATATATTTTTTGGTTTGGTTAGTTTTTAGTTGATTAGCTTAGCGAACTCTTAGTGTCACAAATCAGAGTAGGTAGGCGTGACAGTTAAATCAGACATGGTGTGGGATAATGAGCATATTAGATTTTCATATGTACATCAATAGAAGAAGCTCATCAGTAGTATGGATTCGTTGGTTCTGGCGCAAGCGCCAGAACCAACGAATACCAGTGTGCCAGACCCCGCGAGTCGATGCGTCGGAACTTAAAGGTTTAGCCCCCCATTTGAATCGATTGCGCTGGGTCCCAGAGCTCTATCTCTAACCATTCCAAAGATAGCTTTTCGATTAATTAAATCCCACTAGTCGCTTATTAGTCACCCTCATTAAGCTCA
>DWQW01010517.1:0-12076 GCA_018249695.1 Heliconius erato demophoon
GGCACCTTCTCGTCGAGTTTAGTTGGTGAAGGTTTAGTTTCTTTTTCTGTTACTGGACTTGGAGTCTTATCCTCAAGTTTATCGTCATGTGTTTCAATGATAGGCTTGGTTTCAATATCCTTTACTGAACTAGGTGCCTTTTCATCGAGTTTAGCTACTGTAGGTTCAGAATCTTTTTCTTTCACAGGACTAGGAGCCTCATCTGCTAGTTTTGTGTCGATAGTTGTGGGTTCAGTGACTTTTGTAGGGCTTACCTTTTCTTTATGAGGTTTGACTTCGGGTTTAGTTTCCGTTTCGTCAACGGGACTAGGGACTTCTGCGTCATGTTTTGTTATAATATGCTTAGGTTGAATATCCGTTACTGGACTAGGCACCTTTTCGTCGAGCTTAATTGGTGAAGGTTTAGATTCCTGTTCTGTTACAGGACTTGGAGCCATTTCCTCAAATTTATCTTCATGTGTTTCAATGATAGGTTTGGTTTCAATATCCTTTACTGGACTAGGTACCTTTTCAACGAGTTTAGCTGCTGTAGGTTCAGATATTTCTTCTTTTATCGGACTAGGAACCTTATCCTCTAGTTTTGTCTCAATGGGTGTGGGTTCAGTGACTTCTGTAGGACTAGCCTTGTCCTTATGAGGTTTGGCTTCAGGTTTAGTTTCCGTTTTGTCACCGGGACTAGGAACTTCTGTGTCATGTTTTGTAATGCTAGGTTTGGGTTCAGTAACTTTTTCTATTATTTGACAAGGATCCTTATTTTCAAGTTTTTCAAGTGTGGAATCGATATGTTCCTTTTTCTCAAAAGGTTCAGTGTCCATTGGAGTTGCTTCTTTTTGTAAGATTTCATCTTCCTGTGTTATTGCTTTTTTAATATTCTCTGACTTGACTTCGTTTATCATTTGTTGTATTATAGATATGTCATGGAACAGTGGTACTTGTTTTGAATCTTTGATATATTTTGTACTGCTTACTATTACTTTTAAATTTTTTTCATTTGTTATTCTGTGCGTTATGGCATTATAATCTGCATAAAATATTCTTATTATTTTAACATTTTCTATTATATTATCCGATAAATGAATATTATTGTTAATTTCCTCTGTAGTCTTAACTTTTTTCCTTAATTTCATTTGATTAGTTACAATTTCTTTAGTAGTTTTAATATAACTTTTTTCAAATATGTGCTGGCTATTATAATTTATATTGTTTTCTAGTATATTCTCATTGTATGACATTTCTTCTCTAATATTAAAACGCCTTACTTCAGCAGTAAGTTTATCATCAATATCATTAACAACAGTATTTCCGTCAATCTCGGTAGACATGGTACCATCAGGACGAATGTCAGTAATTGTTATTAAAGTCAAAGTTCTTAGCTTCCTTACTATACCATAGCTGTCTGCATATTTAGTTTTTATTATACGTGTTATCGTTGTTCGTACTATTATTACTTGTTCCACAATATTTTTTTCAGATTTAACGCTTACATTTTCCTCCGACTCTCCATATTGAGAAAAGCCGTTAAGTACTTCAATGAGTTCCCTTTGAGATGTCATCAAAGTTATAATATATGTTTCGAAAGGTTTAACAGAATTCAAAACAGTTTCGTTTATTTTTTCAGACGTAGATTTTTTATCATCAGGCTTCAAAGTATCGACTTTTACAATTATATCATCTTGTTCAATCGATTTTTCGGTTTTCTTGCTGAATAATCCTTTTGCTTTACTAATTTTCTCATCAAATTTATTCATAAAACTGCTTATCATTGATTTACTCTCTTTTTTTTTCTCGTCCGGTTTTTCTTGCTTGTCGTCATCCTTGGACAGTTTCCTCTTATCTTTATCTAAACTTACTTGCTTTTCATCAAGTTTGTCAGAAATGATAGGGACTGCAGATTCATCAGCTACAATGTGTTTTGACATAATCTTAATGTCTTGTATTAAATCAGGACTTGATACTTCTTGTGTGTCAGTTGGTATTGATTTGCGCTCATTACTTATTTCAGTAAAATCTGTTTTATACTCAGTAAAAAGTTCTTTTTCAAGAGCTTTACTGAGTGGAATTTCCATTTTAGGGCTAAATGGTTCGACGACAACTTTATCTTTGGCTTTTTCTTCAACTATTTCTGGGGAAGCGTCGGTTAATTCAGGTTTTGACATTTTATCTTTATCTAATACATGTTGATCTTCTTTGGTTTTTAAAATTGCCATTTTTTCTTCTAGCTTTTCTAAAGTCTTAGCAGATTCTAAAGTCACGCTTAATCTTTTTTCAATGTGAAAATCTGATTCTTCTTTTGATTTTTCTATTTGATCTTTTTCAGTTTTTAACGATAGTTCTGTAGAAAATCCATTAACTTGACTTTCATCTTGTTTTTGTGTAACATCCACAGGTTCAATTTTAGTAACGTGTGCTGTTTCTTTTTCATCCTTTTTAATTTTTTTACCTTCACTTAAAACCGTTTTATCAGACACCTCACTTATTTCTTCGGAGGTCACTGATCTCACAGGAGATATTTCCTTCTGGGCCTTTTTATCAATTTCAGTGGGCAAAGCAATATCAGTACCTGTAATTTCGTGTTGCACGCTTTGGCTATCTTTTTCTTCAAATAAGAAACATTTTGTTACTTCAATTGCACTTTCCTCTAATTTTGTAAACATTTCAGGAGATTTTCGAAGCATAGGTGACTTTTCTGCTATAAGTTCTTCTAAGCTTTTATCTGATTTTAATACCTCCGCCACATCGGCTACTATTTTTTCCACTTCTTTAGGACTTGGTAGTGGTTTTTCAGCAATATCTAATTTACGAGCTTCTTCTATTTCTTTTTCTACATCTTCTGGTATAGATGGTATTTTTTCTGGCATAGAAGATATTTCTTCAATTAAAACTACATCATCTTTTATAGGGGAATCTACAGTCGTTATATGAGTCTCTCGTAATTTTTCTGTAAATTGCCCATAAGCGAAAGCAGAATCTTCATATTCTTTTACAGGTTCTAAATCTTTACCCAATATTAATGTAGGCTTTATATGATCTGGATACATAGGTGACTGAGGTGCCGAACCAGGTGTAACCGTTACTAATTCTGCATGAGACGGGCGTACTGTTTTCACAATAATATCGTCTTGTATTGCCTTTGAATCTTTATGTGCAACTTGTGTCTCAAGATTTAAATCTTTAGGTACTTTAATTTCACTATCTACGCCTAAGCCTGGTTTAGGCTTGTAGTCATCTTCGAGTGGTGTTTTCTTATCTTCATAGCCCCGATAGTCAACTTCTTCATGTAGAGGCAAATCTGCTACTTCATCTGGCGTTTTGACAATTTCTCTTATAGGTACAGGAAGTGGTGCAACTCTTGGACTTCTATCTAATGTTATAATTTTTTGTGTATCTAATAGAGTTCGAGGCGGAAGAATTTCTTTGGTTTCTTCCTTAATATGTTTTTCTTCTACAAGTTGATCCTCTTTTATATCATCTAATGGAATACGTTCGTCTTCAGGCAGTGTAGGTGCGGTAGTTGCGCCAGATTCGATAGTTGTAGAAATTTTTTCATCAGGTTGAGATTCTTGGATAATATTTTCAAGTGAATCTTTTGGTTTAATTAAACCGCTTTTGCTATCAGATGTTTTCTTCTCACTGCTTATGTCTTGTTTTTCTTCTACACTTACTGAGTGGTCTTTGGATTCTACTTCTTTCTCAGGTGCTTTTACTACATCAGCAATTTGCTCAAACTGGTTATCCTTATCTGTTTTTTTCTTTTCAGATTCTTCTTTGTCTTTCAAATGTTTCTGTAATTCATCTTCTTTTTCATGAGTACTTTCTCTGTCAGCAATTGATTCCTCTGTGTATTGATCAACTTCTTCTTTTTCAATAATAAGGTATTCTTCTTCGAATTCACCATCAGCAGTAGTCTCTGTTTTAGTATCGTCTATTAAACACGTAATTTTTTCAATGTCCGACCTTCCTACAAATTCCATTTTTTCCTCAGCTTCACTATCCCTATTGAATACTGCCTCAATTTCTCTCACAATCTCTTGTTCTTCTCTTTCATCTAATTCTTGCTGCTTTATATCATCAAGTGATCTTGATGTTTCTTCATCAGATTTTTTAGCTTCTTTTAATATATCTTCATAATTTACTCGTTGTAATCCTTTTAACTTCGACGTATCTGCTTTAATTCCTTTCATAGATTTTGTAGGGCTCTTTAATGCTTTCATTCCTTTAATAGGTGACGCTAAAGGCCGTGGTCTACGAGAAATTGGTTCTCGTTTCGTTTTAGTTTCTTTTTTATCTGAAACTTTTTGGGTAATATCACGTTTTGGAGAAACTTGTTTGTATTTAGATTCAGCAACTCTTCTATTATTTGCTTCTTTCATGCTTTTAGCAGGAGTGCTTCCTGGACTTAATTTTCTAGTTTTTGATCTAATTTTATCTTTCACTATAGTTGTAGGTGTTTTTGTATCCATAATTTTTTTAGGTGTGGTCGGTGGAGACTTTTTATCGTCCTTTTTATCTATTGTAGTCAAGGTAGTCTTTTTCTCAGTACTTCTTGCAGTAGCCCTATGATTTACTTTGCTTTTACTAATTGAGGAAGCCACAGTTTCTGTTTTTAATTTTTCAGATTTTTTCTTTGTGTCTAGTTTTGGTTTACTATCAACATCAGCTTTTTTCACATCAGTACTTTTATAAATAGAGTCTTTAATATCATCAGTCTTTTCGACGCGTTTCGTTTTTTTATCCACAACCTTTCTTTTGACATCCTTCTTCTTTGGCAGACCATCTAACACAGTGCTCTCGTATTGAGCGAACTTATCATCTAACTTAGTATCTACTCTGGCAGTAATAGCATCTTGTAAAATCGCTTCAATTTTCTTATCTTCACCGTCAACTAATTCACTAAGTAGCTTATTGTCTAGTATATTTTTAGAGTCAGTTTCGTCTTTGATTAGTTTTGTATCCAGTTCTTTCTCGACTTCTCTTTTTTCTGAAATAGTGGTTCTTTCTTTAGTAATTTTCGTGACCGGTTTAGTTGTTCGGGTTACAGTTGTAACTGCAGTAGTAGCTACAGGCGCTGTGGCCATTTGCCTTCCAGTATAAGTAGGATGTTGTAAAAATTCTAAGTGTCTTAACCGTTCAAGTCCTTCAAATATTTTATGTTGTGGCGTAGACCCTGGGAACATAATTCTTGTGATAGTATCGTCAGGATTAGCCGGTCGCCATACTAAAAGAGCGCATATTGATACTAAGTTCGGGATTGGGAAACTGTATTGTCCGGATATACTTGCGCCTTCGAATAGCTTTTGTTCGCTGTTATGCCATCTTTTGAGAAATTCTCTTACATATTTGGAATCCTTGGACGGATTGAGCACGTACATGTCTAGGGTACCTGAAAATAATATAGAAAATATTTAGTTTTTAACAAAAGAAGCCTGCTAGCAGTTTATTATAAGAACATACACATTTTTTAAAAATACAAATTCAAATTCAAATAATTTTATTCAAAATAAGAAGTTACATGCTTATTTTTTGAACGTCAAATAATTTACCACCACTTCACTAAAGTTAATGCCTCAGACCTGAGAAGAACCGGCGCAAGAAACTCAGCGGGACCTATTTTTTTTAAATAAATTTATACAAATACATATTTAATTATCTGTGACAATGATACCTTTGAAACAGGCTGGGGCGAGCATTTCATTCCCAAGGCGTGTTATCATTCACAAAATCATTAATTTGGTAATAACCTTTAACACAAAAAACGTCTTTTCACAATTTTTTTAAATCGTGATATAGAAAATTCTCTGACGTTTTCTGGGATCCTATTGTAAAAGCGTACACATTGTCCCATAAAAGAATTACGAATTTGATGCAACCGAGTTACAGGTGCACCAAGATTATGCTTATTTCTAGTGTTAATATTATGAGAATCACCAATTTTGGTAAAATTATTAATGTTTTTCTTAACATACATAACATTTTCAAAAATATATTGAGATGCAACTGTCAATATATTAATTTCTTTAAACTTTTGCCTTAAGGAGTCTTTAGGGCCTAAGTTATAGATTGCACGAATAGCTCGCTTCTGCAGGACAAATATTGGTTGAATACCTGCTGCATTACCCCAAAGTAAAATCCCATAGGACATAATACTATGGAAGTAACTGAAGTAAATACGTAAATTAGATTTATCTATAACTTACTTTAAATAAAACTGAGTTATAAACCATGCAATTAAATTAAAGGGTATCTGTTAAAATTGATAAAAAGATAGTTACAAATAACTATATTCAGAAGAAAAAGCAAATTTGTATTGATAACACTTATTATTTTTTTTAATTTTTTATTTAAAATTATTTAATAGAAAACTATTAAATCTTGTAAAAACATTACAAAGTCTACTGTAAATATTTATTAAGACAGACTTTAATATGTATTATAAATTATTAGGAAAAAGAAATTGTAACTGATATGTATCATCCTATTGGGTGTTGTTACCCTATTGTTATTACAATACTTCAACTGCCCGCTAGTTACACAATTTCATTGCTTTTAAAAAACACTATCTTTTTCACCTACATCAACCTTCTTTTAGTAACGTAGTAACTTAGTTTGCTAACGATTAATTAATTATCCAAATAGCCGAAGACAGCTAGTAGCAGAGCACAAGTAGTACTTCGAGCCACGCCAAATACCGACATACATAAATTATTGATTGAATTATATTAATATAACACAGTCGTGGCGCAGGGGTACAAAGTGTGACTGTAAAACCTGTTGGTTGTGGGTTCGATCCTCACTCGAGATGAAATATTTATTTAAATTTATATTTCCATTTCTTCGCTCTGGTGTCGAGGCAAAGCGCGGCGATGAGTTCTGCCACTCAACACGCAATGCCTTCAGGATTCGGCAGAAAGTGGGGAATGGAGTGTCTTAACATTGGGTTCCTTCTGCTTACCCTGCTGTGTACGAAATACAGCGTGAAGCTGAGTATTATTATTTATTAATATAACAAATAAACAATTAGAGGTCGCAAGATTTCACATTCATCACCACAGAAACTAATATAAAACGAAAACTTGTGAAAATGACTTACCATGTCCAACTTTATGATACAAATTAATCGGTTCAGGACTTCTATAGCAGTGTTGTGGTTTTAAATTAATATGTCGTAAGTCTGTCATCATGTCTGATCCTGTCTGTAGAAGAGACACGAGGAGTGGATCTGTGTCCTTGTCGCCATCGGGGCTTGCTAAGGAGCGGCGTTCCTGAAATTTTCGTTATAAACTTATATTTTAATGTCATATTTCAAAAAAGGCCAAGCTGTTTAGAGGTCTGTCGTGGCACAGCGGCACAAGTTCAATTGTCAACGTAACAGGTTGTGGATTCGATTACCATAGTATAGTGTAAATTCAAATTCAAATAATTTTATTCAAAATAAGAAGTTACCTGCTTCATTTTTTGAACGTCAAATAATTTACCACCAGTTCACTAAAGTTAATGCCTCAGACCTGAGAAGAACCGGCGCAAGAAACTCAGCGGGACCTATTTTCTTAAAATAAATTTATACAAATACATATTTAAATATCTGTGACAATGATACTTTTGAAACAGTGTCTTAATGGGAGATATTATATTTTTTTATATATACAAGATGGAAGTGTCAGCGCTCTTTTTATGGGAACAGCATATAGTGTAAAATATCTTAAACCTACCTAAAGAATTTAATCAAGATAACTCAACAGTTTTAAGGCCTAGGATTTTTTTTCATTTCACGATGTTTATCCATACCTATATTTCGTGTGACGCAGTTACGCATAGATACCAATAACGTAAACTTATACTACTACAAAAATACTACTAAAGGTTAATCAACTTTGAACTTTGCCGCCAATACCTACGATTTTGGAATGATAGGTTTATGTGTGCGTGCGTCGTTCTTGCAAATGGCGTTTGAATTCATCAGAGCTAAGTGATCTTCAATCCGACAATAAAACCTCTGGACGTCTCTTTGATGATGATTTCAGCTTCAAACCATTTGCTGTCAGTATCAATCAACACAAGAAAAGTTTTTCTTTGGAATAGTCCCGCAAAATTTACGTGAACACGGTCCCACGCATACTCTGAAGTGATCCACGTTTGTAGGGCCCCTAGTGGATTATTTCTAACTGCCAGGCATAGTTCAAACGCACTTACCGTTCTTTCGATCTGGTTATCCATGCCCACCCACCATAATAGTGTGCAGGTATAATGACTCTTGCACCACAATAAACACTCTTTATTATGTGGAAGAGTTTCTCCCGTTTGAACAAACTTATAAACGGATCCGCCACAATAGAGAACTTCCGGCTCACGAGATAGTCGTGAAATTTTGTCAACACAAATATAATAGCCAGTGTCTCCTTATCTATTTGGAGTTTGGACATACCTGCTTTCATGTGATATACTCCGATGAGTCATATATGAGCAGCAAATTATCTGTTGATATCGAGTCAACCAACGTCAGATTCGACGACAGTAACTGGCCGTCTCGAATGTTTTCTGTTCCTTTTTACTCCATCCCCAAGGTCTCTTAGACTCAAGGTTAGTAGTAGTAGGTTGCCTTGTTTGGCAAATTTTTTTCATAA
The DNA here is from genome assembly GCA_018249695.1 of Heliconius erato demophoon. NCBI lineage: Eukaryota > Metazoa > Arthropoda > Insecta > Lepidoptera > Nymphalidae > Heliconius > Heliconius erato. Next base: position 8,619 of record DWQW01010517.1, read on the forward strand.
AAGTTATACAAGCCAAGAAAAGCTTTTTAGGTTTCGTTGTAAGTTGGAGCCGATTTTTTTTGTATCACTTTCACCTTTGCAGGGGACGGGTGCAGGCCTTCTGCGTCATTCATATGTCCCAAAAACGTATACGTAATAATGTCAGCTGGAAACACACATTTCTACAAGTTAAGACGCAAGCCCATCACTTGAAGCAACACATTTCTTAGGCGTTGATTGTGGTCACGTAATGTCTCTCCTGCTATGGCAATGTCATCCAATAAACACGCCACTCTACTCATCCCCGCGAGGGCCGTCGACATCACTCTCTGAAAAATACCCGGCACTCTAACAGAAAGCCAGCCTATTCACCTTCATTAAACCTCTATAGGTCTAATATAACACACCTATGTGTGTTGAGTGCCAAGAGCATAGCAGTTTCTTAATCTACCTTTTACTGAGTATAGGCTTGTTTCCGTCGAACGATAATCCCCACAGATACACAGTGGCCCATCTTTCTTGACAATCCTTAGGGGGGTGGCCCATTTCGAAAATTTGACAAGCGATAATTCCTCTCAAATCAAACCTCTGCTTTTACCAAGCGATGCAAACTCAACCTGATGCTTTAATGGAAACGGAACGGGACGTATTTTTAGGAAACGTGTCGTTATATCTGGCTAAACATTTGACGAAACTTCTGGTCCTTTGTAAATCCTGGATATTCTTCTTTATAAGGACTAACTTGCTCGGCAGACCAACACAAGTCCAAAATCTGCAGTCCTAACGTCTGAAACCAGTTTCTCTCCAACAGGCCACGACCGGAGACCACGACCGGAGACCACTACGAGTCCCAAGCCTCGCATACCCAATACTAATCTTTCTCTCAGTTCGCGCTTTAAATCTGTGAAATTGCATTTAGCGCCCAATAATCTGATCGTAGCCACAAATCTTGTACGGTCTCAACAGTAACTTGGCGTTTATTAAATTTATCACTTTCTAGTATTTAATTAACCTCGGCTTCAAGAAAAAATATCCAGTACGCTGAGAATGTCTGTCTTGGAATTAAAATGTAGTTTCAGAAAATATTATATGATCGAAATTAGTCGCTATTTCCACGAAAATCTTTTTATTTTTCCTCGTCGCCAATAAAATCATATCTTCTGTACTTTATTTTTTACTTAATACCCCACAACAAAATTATTAATCGAAAATGTCAATTCAGATACACTATTTTACTCACTTAATATATAACAATTTTAGGTTCACGTTGTTTCACGTGGGGTAGGCAAAGGGTATACATATTAATAGGCAGAACTCAACACTATTCTTACGTCTTGTTACCACAGTGATAAAAAAAGGAAAATTATTGCTACAATCCTGAAGTAAAATTAAATTAAATAATAAACTCACTTCTAAATTACAGAAGAAATGTCCAATTTGTGGATATACACTAGTAGTCGCTTTACGGTGCAACACGGAAGCCATGCCCGAAGCTGAGCAATTGTTGAGTCTAGTGAAGAGTACTGCATCAAGTCTATCTAAATGTCTTGCGAAATCCCACCAACACGCCTTTCTGGAGAAACCGCCGTCAACTGGAATTTTTAAGAAGGTTGATTGTAAATGATATATTTTAATAAGTTAGTATAAAAGAAGCTAAATGGTGTCATTTATAAATAACATAATTTTTATGACTTTTACACTTCTCTTTCCTTATTATTTTTTGAGTGGTGGAACTCAATACCGCACTTTGACTTGTTACCAAATTGATGAAATAAAAAACTTAATATTTGATTGTCTGAGGAGGAATCAAACCAATACCTAACATAAAATTTAGGGCTTGTCATATAATATCACACTTTATTGACCTCCTTTTTCATTCTTTTTTTTATCATCTTCACGCTGTATCCCGCACACAGCAGGGTAGGCAGACGGAAACCAGTGTTAACACACTCCATTCCCCACTCTCTGCCGGATTCTGGAGGCATCTGTTGAGTGGCAGAACTCAACCCCGCACTTTTGACTCGACACCAGAACAAAGAAATGGAAAGTAAATATTTCATTTCCTTGTGTGGGGATTGAACCTACAACCAGTCAGTTTTACAGTCACACTTTGTGCCCCTGCACCATGACTGGAATCTCCATTCTTAAAGAAATCCCTATTATACACTATTCATAGATAAATTAACAAAATAAAAAAAAAGTAATGATATAATTATTTGACGCTTTTTGGATGGAAAGTCAAGAAACCTCTTGATAACTAAATCTATTCTCAATTTTTAAACTAAAATAATCTAAAGTATTAATTACTGGGTTGTAAAATACATATTTTATAATAAAAGTCAAATAGTATTTGAACTTGCCACGATTACATGTAAACAAACATATTCAGACATAGAACGAAGACTAAAATGCATTATTAATAAAGAACACTACATTAACTACATATAAGGCCAGTTGTGATGCAAGGGCATAAAGTGTGACTGTAAAATCAACTGGTTTTAGGTTCGAGCCCCACTCGAGAAAATTAAATATTTACATTTATATTTTCATTTCCTTGCTCTGGTGTTGAGGCAAATCACAATGTTGAGTTCCACCACTCAACACACAATGCCTCCAAAACTTGGCAGAAAGTGGGAAACTGAGTGCCTTAACACTAGGTTCTCTCTTTCTGCCACTCTGTGTGCGGGATACAACTGATTTGATTTTATTTGATTTACTACATTAACAAATAACATTAATATTTTCATTTGAAATTAAATTTACAAAGTTTGCTGAAACATTGTTTTTAATGAATAAATCTCAATTCAATCGCAGCTGTTGATGAAGTAATATAATTCTAATACAATATTCAGTATTGACAATTTTAATTAATTTTCTAATGGTATTAAATAAAAACAAATTGTAAATACAGTTGATTAAAGCAAATATATCTCATATATGAATTACTTTTTGATTATAACTTAATATTGAACATAGCACATCTATACCAATATTATAAAGCTGCAGAGTTTCTATGGTAGAACATAACAATCTCAGGAACTACTGGTTAGAACTTACAAAATATTAATATGTTAGATTGTCCATATATCGAGAAAAGGCTTCTGTGAATCTCTTTGATGGTTTACTTACCTCTGTACTGCAGTCACAGTTACTTCTCGCATTTAGAATGTATTATGTATCGTACATAATTCTAAGTTACTTCCATTTGAAGGCTAACGAAGCTCCCGGTAATGAGTCAAAATAACTAGCAAAAAGTACTTACTTTGATTTAAACTGAAAGTTTGATTGTAATATGTTTGTTTATTACGTCTATTCCGATAATCCGATAAAGCGATTTAGTACGCGTAGCATTTCTTTTAGAATATTTCACTTAACATTAATCTTTTTTTTTTTTTTTTTTTTTTATTTTTATTTTTTTTTTACCCTACAAACTTTTGGTCCGTACCTTTTTTTTTTATTACTTTTTTTTTTTTTTTTTT
>DWQW01010518.1:0-12075 GCA_018249695.1 Heliconius erato demophoon
CTCACACCACCCTCCAGCCATTTTGGATCAACTGTTTCTCAGTTTTCAGATCTTTTCCTTTTCCCTTTAATTCTGTAATGTTTAATTTCATCTGGATGTTAATTTCTTAAATTTACTACGTTTTTTTCATTGTTAATAGAATTTTGGCAGCTGCTGTGTAGTTAGATACGTAGTCCGAAAGTATCTTGATGAAAATATTTAATAACTTTACAAAGAATTTTAGTAGAAGAATTAAAATGGATATTATTTAAATTATTTCAAAATAGGAGTGCGAAATGATGCCGTCGTGACACAGGGGCGCAACGATGTGACGCTACGGTTATAGTTTCGATCTCCACTTGAGAGTGTGAACTATTATTTCTCAATATCTTCATTTCTTCCCTTTGGCAAAAGCTCGGCGCTTAGTTCCGCTACTCAACACGTAAAAAAATATCCTCGAAAAATTTGATGGGAAATATCTAAACGGAGTGTCTTAACACTAACTTTCCTCTGCCTACCCCGATTTGCGGGATACAGGAAAAAAAAGATCACTTTAAAAGTTAATGTTAAAAACATCATATTTAACATAGCCATTCAACGTAGATAAGCTTAATATATAAATAAAACAAGTTAAATAAAAAACATATTCCTTCATTCATAGTTCACATGAGACGCGATGTAATCGCGGTTTCGGCGTTAAGACATCCGACAGATCGTGGATAAGACTTGTACGTGGGCGAATAGACTTTTTCTTAAATAACAATTGCACCGACGTCGTTGGCTCTTTAATTTAAATAAAGCCTTTGATAGTACATGATAGCAAATAAGGGTAATAACCTCAAACAAACGAACAAAGCACGGCGTTATGTTTCGCCAGTCTATACGCAGTGTTGAATTTCGGCGGAAACTGTAACGGACTGTTTTGTTCTTATATATTGGCTCCCTTGTAACAGGTTCCCTTTTCCTGTGTAGCTATATGAGGGATACAGCGGAATGGTAAAAAAACACTTGAAAAAAAAAGATAAGTGAACACCATCGTTAAGCAAATGCAAGGTGTAAAAAAAGATGAAAAATAACTGATGGTAGTGGATACTTTGATGGATACTTTCTGGTGTAATTCTCGAAAAACGGTGTTTAGTTCCAATTAAATTAAGGAATATAATTAAATAAGAATAGTTTGTGGGGAACTGAGTGTCTTAACACTAAGATCCCCATGTCTACCCTGCTGTGAGCGGGATAGAGCGTGAAGCTGATTTCTGTCTTTTCAGTCTATCTACAAAACTTATGAAGGTCGATAAAAGGCTTAAAGCTATTTCACGTAAGTAGTATTGACACCTCTAACATCCTTCATTCCAAATAAGCAGTAATGTTCTAATTGTTTTTTACTATAGGGTTTGAATTGTGTAAAAATAGAGAAATTTAATGAAATATTTCATTTTTTTATACTAAAAATTATTTTTTTTAGCATCAAACTGTTTGCCGCACACAACGGGATAGGCTGAGGGAGCATAGTGTTAACACTCTGTTCTCCAATTTCCGTTGAATTCTGGAGGCATTACGTGTTAAGTGGCGGATCTCAACGCCGCGCTTTGCCCCGACAAAAAAATACAGAGATCCTGTGTATTTTCTCACAATAGTGTCTTTTAAACTTATTTAAAACCCTTGCCTAATGCAAATATCGAACTGCAACCTATCAGACGGTTACAAATTATTTAAATAATACGGCCAACTATTTATCATTAACTTAACCAATGTATTTAATTCTTCTAACTAGATATCGACGTCTAGCATTTTAATGTAAAATTAGTACTAGCGTAGAATTAACTTTCATAGTAACAGTTTGACCAGACTGTATAGTAGACGGTGAAAATTATTTCTAACTACAGTCGCTAGCGAGTATCGAGTGGTTGCAAGTATGCAAACCGTGACTAAATTGTAATTATATTTAGTTGAATATTTAAAGGATGATAAATAAATGTATAATAGTAGTGACGTCACTCAATATATTATGTAATCATTAGAAATCAATAAAAATAGCAAGATTTATTTAAATATATACATATATATATATATAAATATTTAAATCGTGTAAAGTATAAAAAGTTATATAATAAACATTACATCTGTATAGGTATTTCTTTTGACAATTTAAGTATAGGCACTAGGTAAAACCTAATGGTTCATCGTGGCGAAGTAGTAGTGGGTTCGATTTCAATCTCTCACCCGGGGTAGGGAATAATGTCAATAATTCTGGCGGAAAGTGAAAGAATAGAATTTTTTGACACTAGGTTCTTCCTACCTAGCCTGGTATGCAGAAAAAAAGCTGCTTTTGTGTGATCATAGAAAAATTATGCCGTGCCGCAGGGGCGCAAGACTGTAAATGTAGCGGATATAGCTTCGATTCCCATTTGAGGAAATTAAATATACCTATTCACTTCCTCGCATTGGTAACGAGGCAAAGCGCGGCGATGAGTTCCGCCACACAACGCGCAATGCCTTCAGAATTTAGCGGAAAGTAGGGAACGCAAGTATCTTAATAGGAAGACAGTGTCTTAAGAGTAGGTTACCGGGTTCCCTCTGCCTACTCTTCTGTGTGCGGGATTCAGCGTGAAACTAAAAAAACGAGATTCTATTATTCCGCCAAACACGTAATCAATAATTCTCAATAAAAAAAAAATATAAAAGAGAAAACAAAAAGTAAATAGATAAACTAAACTTACTTGTGATAGTCCTAAATATATAGAAACCGTTTCGGATATGTACAGAAACCTCCCATCGGCCGCCACGGACAGCGCGAACCCGTCGAGAGACTGTGGACAAAAAAAAACAAATTCATTAAATATATGTATGTATGTGTTCAACACCGTATCTAAGAAAATTATATAAATACTTTTTTTTTCTTTAAAAAAACGTTTAAAAATTGAACGTAGCGGGATAAAAGGTGCGGGTTTGAATTCCGCTACGTCTAATTTTTTTATACATAAAAATGCTTTATGTTAAAAATAGATAAGTTTATTGCCAATATGGTGTGTTGAAAAGTCTTATTGTAGATGCCATGGTTGTGGATTCGATCTGTTCTTAGGAAAATGCTTCATCATCATCATCATCAGCATGTCCTCGTCCAGCGCTGGACATAGGCCTCTTTAATGGCACGCCACTAATTTCGATCTTGCTTATATTTATTAGTATTATAAATCAGCTTTATGCTGTATCCCGCTCACTGCAGGGTTTGCAGAGGGAACCTTAGGTATTGCGTGTTGAGCGGCAGAACTCAACGCCGCACTTGTCTTCGACACAAGGCGAACGACGAACGAAGAAATGGAAATATAAATTTAAGTAAATATTTCATCTCCTCGAGTTGGGATCGAACCCAGAACCAGATGGTTTTACAGTCACAGTTTGCGCCCCTGGGCCACGACTGGCCTCGTATTCGTATTATAATTCGTTAATAAACTGGTAAGAAAGTGTTGCGTTGGTATCAGCTATATAGCGCACAATTCCTCTGAAAATAGAAAAAAAGGAGAGATACGTAAACGGAGTGTCTGAAAACTATTTAGATTTTTGTTGCCTACTGTTTAAATGTGGGGAAAATGTAAATATAAAAAAAATAAAGACCTTATGTTATTATATCTTAACTAAAACTCCATCTTCAATCAAAATCTGTATCAATACAAACAGTTTTACAGTGGCCTCGAGCCGTTCTCTTGAAACCTTACTAAACTTCAATGTTTTTTTTTTCTATAATTAATTAAGATTTAAATTGTTGATAGTGACTAATATAATTTACCTAGGTTTCTTGTTGGTAAAATGTCATTTAGATTCAAGGGTTAATTCAATACAAAAACTCAATAATAAAGTTTGAAAACAAAGAAATATTCTTTTGTTGTGCTTATTTCAATTTAATATTAAAAAAAATAAAGAATTCTGATATTCGTATAAACTATCCAAGATCGCTAGTTAATTGGATCAAATATAAATAACCTGAGGCCAGTCGTGGCGCAGAGGCACAAAGTGTGACGTAAACGCGACTGGTTGTGGATTCGATCCCCACTCGAGGAGATGAAATATTTACTTAAATTTATATTTCCATTTCTTCGCTCTGGTGTCGAGGTTAAGGGCGGCGTTGAGTTCCGCCACTTAGCACTCAATAACTCCAGAATATAAATAAATATTTTACGTTTTAAACAAATAGATCGACTTGGACATCGCATGATTTGATCACACTACACAGCACGACGGGCCAGCAACCGAATTCCTCACCAGAGTCCTTCCGAACATGATGTCTATTATGTCTTTCGATAGGTTGTGTTTTCATGCGATGTCCACGTCGATCTATTTGTTTAAAACGTAAAATATTTTTAATATTGGCATGATAATAACTACTGTAATAACTTAAGACAGAAGGTCCTTTAAGTAGAGACTAAATAGATTAACCGACTTGGTATTACATTGATCTCACAACTTTTTACGGTAGAAAGACTGAGCTGCGGGACTTGGGTTTTTTTACAGGATGTTTTTGATGGCATTTTATTATTTCATAGATAAGAATATAATGAGGCAACAATACATACTATATAACATATAAAAAAAACCGCATCCTGTACACATCAGAGATGGAACCTAGTGTTAAGACACTCTGTTCCCCACTTTTCACCGAATTCTAGAGACATTGTGTGTTGAGAGAACTCAACGCGATACTTTTTGCCTTAGTGCAAGAGCGAAAAAACAAAAATATTATCTAATAAATAACAATTCATTCCCTCGAATGGGAATCAAACCTACAACTGCTGCGCCACGACGGTCTCAATATAATGTAATAAGCCAACAGTATATTCTATATATGCTTATATTATATTTATACTTAGTACATTTACAGGAACACGCTAGTACCTAATAGCCACGAGACTTATAATTTAACAATAATTTTATGCATATTGAGCAAGCGCCGCACAATCAAGTTCAATATTACAGTGCCAGACAACGTAAGTACTGTTGACAAAACAAATAAAATTACATTTTTATTTTATTAAAGAAAATAAGATATTTTTAGATTATTTCAAATTAATGATATAAGGCTATCGTGATGCACTAGGACATCGCCAGACTCAACATACAATGTAGGTATATTCAAATCTTATTCAAGAGAATGAGTCATTTTCATTACCTAACTATGGCAGATGGTGCGGCATCTTGGATTTGAGCGTAAAATAAAGTGCCTAGGTACAAGTTAACAAAGCTCTTTTCTTGTTTTTTTTAAATCAATAATATTAAAATGATAATTATTAAAAATTTCCAAACCTGAAGCTTTGAATTCACTGCTTGGATGTTTATTTGACGAAATTAGCAATCTATATATATTTTTTTACATTACATATAAGCAAAGGAACTAGATGTTCCTTAAATATAAATATAAAACTAAAAATTATTTATTATCGACAACTCTACACATTATAATTTAGTCTAAGCTATTTAAACCATTTAAAAAAAAACCTATAAAAACATAATAAATAAATTAATTTTAGAACATTTATTTTGCAGACTCTACAAAATGTTGGTAAAAAAATAATAGTTTCATATCCATCAATACAGCCGGAGATAAAAAACCCTAAACAAATACTTTGTGGTGAAAAAGTGTTGTGACGCTGCACTGTCGACAAGGCAGCCTTCTACTAACTAGATGAGACATTCCCTGTTAAATTATACTAGCTTTCACCTGCGGCTTCGCCCGCGTCGTGAGATTAGAGCCTCTAACCAAACATACTCAGGAACTACATTACAATAGAATATTAGATATCATTCATGGTTCTGTAATTTTCATATTAATTGTGATTTTTTACGCTTGTAGTAGTAGATTTGGCAAAGAAAAACAGTGTCGAGACACTTCGTTCTCTATAACAGTGTATTAATTATTGATTTTCTTATATGTATATTTTACAATAAATATCAACATGTTTACATTTTTTATTTTTTGATTCGCGAATATCGAATATTTTACTTCTATTTACTTAATTCTCAACATCAACCTATTACATATTATAGACTAATCTATGAATGCCAGTCGCTCCTACTCTGTTCTGTTTTCAGTATATGGCGTACCCTTCGGCTATGCCACGTTGGAGAACACACGAAAGAGATAGTAAATGGTAAAAAAGAGATAATAATCAGCTGTATCCCGCACCCAGCAGGCTGGGCAGAAGGAAACCAGTGTTAAGACACTACGTTCCCCACTTTCTGTCAAATTCTGGAGGCATTGCGTGTTGAGTGGCAGAGCTCAACGCCGCGCTTAGCCTCGACACCAGAGCGAAGAAAAGGAAATATAAATTTAAGTAAATATTTCATTTCCTCGAGTGGGGATCGAACCCACCACCAGTCGATTTTACAGTCACATTTAGTGCCGCTGCGCCACGACTGGCTAAAAAAGAGTAAAAAAGAGATAATATTACATAATAAGAGAATACATGTTAAAAAGAGGTCCACTTCATCCTCAGTCATTTCTAGATACAATCCTAAATCACTGTCATTTATAATGACAGACAGTTGACAAAATAGTTGAAGTGATGAGTATTTTTTTACCGAAACTCCAATTAACCGGTTGTTGCTGAAGATAATAAAGGAAAAAGATACCGAAAGCGGTTCTAATCTTTTACGTCTATTTCTCCAGACGTGGGTCTAATTTTAAATTTTGTGTAGAATTCATATATTTTAGCCTACTAAATAATATGTTTTATAAAAAAAATCGAATATATATAGTGTTTTAGTAATATATTCTATAGAATCTACATTTTAAGCAACAGCGATTATTATTTTAGCTATTTAAGGTACAGAGGTATATTTATAATAATTCCAAATAAAGATACTTTTAAATACCGTTTGTTAAATTAAAGCTAAAAAAAAATTAAAATATAACAAAATTTAAATATTTTCAAGTAAATCTTTAAATTTAGCTAAAATTTGTATTGGTCATACACTGTTTCGGTCTGGTTACAGTGAAAGCGTCGCGATAGAACTGCCCCCTAGCGCGCATCAACCTAAATACATCAGAAAATGTATAAAAAAAGGCAAGATTTGTCTTATTTACTGACTTTACTGACAGTAGCTTAGTTCAGTTATTTAATTATGACGTTTCGAGCGTGTCAGTTGAAAATAAAACAGTTCGCCAATGTTATGTCAGTTCTTATTTTTTTTTATAAATCAGCTTCACGTTGTATCTGGCACACAGCAGGGTAGGCAGAGGGAACCTAGTGTTAAGACACTCCGTTTCCCACTTTCTGCCGAATTCTGGAGGCATTGCGTGTTTTTTTTTTATTACAGACACTAATTGACAAAGGTTTAACGTTCAGCAGTCTTCGGCCAAGCGAAACGATTGTTTGGAGTAATTAATTCGATTATTATCTTTCATTGAAAGGTGACCTCTAAAATACATGTACGTCCTTAATTTTTTTTGTTGGAAACGTGTAAATTGTTAAAAAAATCGACCAAAGCAAGGTATCACGTACTAGCTGCTCTCGATACTGACCGCAGCGCCCACAGTGTTATAATACAAGGTGATTGCATAAAATTATAATTTACGTGATCGAGTGACAGCTAAATCGATTTTTTTAGCATTCCGCATTTGTAACGGTGAAACGAGTTAATATTTAATCGATTACGTAATGGGTCTAATACGATGAATCGTAAATTATTAGCTATGAAACTTTACAAAATGTACTTGGTTTCATCTAGAGTTTGTGTAGCTGTTATAACTTATTAGTTATATATTAATTGTTCTGTGTCCATTTATATTGTATCAGAATGAACAACAAAATATTAAAAGGCGATTTTTTATGCAAAACTATTTTTATATAACGATATAAGTACATTGAGGCAAAGAGCGGCGTTGAGTTTCGCCACCCAATACGCAATGCTTTCTGAGTTCGACGAAAAATGGAGAACGGAAGTATCTTAATAGGAACGGAGTGTTTTAACACTAATCTCACAGGTTAACTCTGCAAACTATCTATAAAATTGTAAAAAAATAGTAGTGAAAGTATAAAAAAACCAAAAAAAACACCATATCAATTTACAATACATAGACTTGATTTAATATTTTTTTTTAGATAAAACATTTATCTATACAAAAGTAAGCATAATAAATTTTTAACCAACTATTCAGTCCAATCATTCACATTACATCGATTATAGCGATCTCGTAACAATGAATAATCGATTAAAAAACGTAATACTATAACAATCGATAACAAATCGATATTTTTTCTACAATAGCCTACTGAACCTAAATCACGACGCTATTCGCACTTGACCGACATTTTTTTAACCAATCCTGTGCTAAAATGTACCACAAAGTATATATTCAATTAAATTTGTTATGAAATTAAGTGAAATCGTCGAAATATTAAATTGGAGTGTCGAAAGTATTGTATGTCCAATATACGCCTAGCTATTGTATAGAAGTTAATTTTAGATATAAAAAGCATGAAGTCGGCCAATTGAGAAACTAAGTCAAGTTCGATTGGGTTTTTGGAGGTGACGAAAACGAGCAAACTTTGTATAAAGGCTACGTAAACGTTGACAGCCAATTTATTAGTGACGTAGTTATTTAGAAAACGTATAAAAATTTGAACGTAGCAGGACTCGAACCCGCGCCTCCTGGAAACCGACCAGGCGCTCTGACCACTAAGCTAGTGACGTTTTAGCATAAAATATGTTACTATAGGAATTAACTTTTTCTATGGGCTTATTGTAAATGCGATGATTGTAGGTTCGATTCCCATTTACATATTTATTTTCAACTCCTTTCAATTGTTTTCTATTTATCTTTTCCGTGCGATCTTATTTAAGGTGCATCAGGCCGAAGGAACCTAGTATTAAGATAATCGGTTCCCCACTTTCCGTTGGATTTTGTAGGCTTTGCGTGTGCTTTGCCTGGACACCAGAGCGAAGAAATGGAAATATAAATTTAAATAAATATTTCATGTCCTCGAGTGGGGATTGAACCCGCAACCTGTCGCCTTCCCAGTCGCACTTGTGCATCTGCGCTACCACTGGCCTCTTATTTCTTATTTATGGTATAGCTATGAAAAAAAAAGTAATAAAACCTTCATCCAAAACATCTCACAAATTATGCGGAAAGTGAGGAACAGAGTGTATTAACACTATGCATTTTATCCATCATTATTATTTAAGTAATCGTTCTATAAAATATAAATAATTATTCAATAATACGAAAAAAAGTTTAATCTTTTAATCTATCCTTAAAAAATCTATATAAAAAATAAATAAACTTTGCCGTTACAGCAGCTTTGCAGCTAAGAGAATTTCTTATAGGTAAATTTTTGCTATACGACAAAAACTTGTTTTCATATTTTGTTAATTTATTTTTTACTGTGATTCTTCACTTTAAATATTAATTTTGAACCATTTTATGCTTGAAATTGAAAATTCTATTAAATTACATTGTAATTTATTGATGGTACAGTTATAGATAGCTATGTAAAAATTTTAAACAAGATTTAAAAAATCTTGTAAGTGCTTACTAAACCAGCTAGTACTAATAAATACTAATAGGCAGTAGAAATAAATGATAGTTTAAAGTAGTAGTTTTGATAGGCAAACTTACTTACTAAATAAATAATGTGATCGAGAAATACAGAGAAATAATAAGAAAACTATTAATACCATTTTGAGGCCGGTCGTGGCAAGAGACACAAAGTGTGACTGTAAAATCGACTGGTTGTGGGTTCGATCTCCACTCGAGTAAGTGAAATATTTATTAACATTTATATTTTCATTTCTTCGCTCTGGTGTCGAGGCAAAGCGAGGCGTTGAGTTCCGCCACTCACGCACGCAATACCTCCAGAATTCGGCGGAAAGTGGGGAACAGAGTGTCTTAACACGAGGTTCCCTCTGCCTACCCTGCTGTGTGCGGGATACAGCGTGAAGCGGATTTAATTTTTTTTTAATTCTATTAATACCATCATAATAATATCTACAACTCTCTATAACTTATTACAAGTTCTTCTTTTGTAAAATGTTTACTCTTTTTTTGAATTATTATTCGTATAATAGTACAGTGTTTTTGATCTTATTTTATTTCATAATCACTTAACTATTAAATAACTGTATTATTAACTAATAGAGGCCGTCGTGGCGCAGGGGCCCAAGTGTGCGACTGTAAGGCGACGGTTATGGGTTCAATTCTCAAACGAGGATATTAATTATTATTTATTAAAAAGAAATCTTTCCTTTGCTCTGCCGACAAGGTAAAAGCCCGGCCTTGAGTTCCACTACTCAAAACGCAATTCCTCGAAAGTGGGGAACAGAGGGTCCTAACACTAGGTTCCCTCTGCCTACCCTGCCGTATGCAGAATACAACGTAAAGCTAATTTGATTTTTGATATGATTATTAACTAATCATTAAGTCATTTAAAGTTCATTCATCATACATTACCTGAAGTATGTGAGTGCCCTGGTGTTGTTCGAACAGTTCCATAGCAAGACCTGCCGCCGTTCGCCTGCTTTGGGCACCTAAAACAAATAAACTAAAGTTAAATTTCTAATAACATTTCTTTAATAATAATAGGTTCGATTCCCATCCGAGTGTAAGAATTTTTTTTTTCCTCGCTCTAGAAACAAGACAAAGAGCGGCGTTGGACTTTATACAGCTATATATATATGTCAAAAAAATAATTATAAAACATCAAAATTATGTGGAAATAGTAAAACGGAGTGTTTTAACACTAGGTGCCGGTTTTCGGCTTTGCTATAAGCACGGTACAAGTGTGAAGCTAAAAAAATATTTAAAATGAAAAAATCATCGAATGAGCTTAGCAAAAAAAACTAGAGAATGAAAGCAATTTATTCCCTTGAGTAGAATCGAATCCACAACCATAGGCTGTTAATAGGTATTAAAATACCTATAGGTATTTATTTAAAAGAACTCACATTTTAATTTTTATTTAACTTCAACAAACGTCAACACTAAAATAAAATGCGATATAAAAGTAAAATATACATAAACAATATAAAAAAAAAACATATTTTGTCATCAAGAACAAAGGGTACACCATGTAATCGGACACTGATGGTATCGCGAGGCGGTAGCGCCCTCCACTTCTACGTAAGAATTACCTGGTGGCAAGATGTATGGAAGACAGTTTTATTTCTGTATTACTTTTTAGCTTGCTTTTTAAATTAAATTTTATGAAAATTATATTTTGTTTGAGGAAAGTGGTGGCGCAAGGGTATAGGGGTTGGGCTGTAAACGGGACAGGATGTGGGTTTAATGCCCACTCGAAGAAATGAAATATATTATATTTTCTCTATTCATTAGATAATTTCACGCCCTGATAAAGCGTTATAGAGCAACGCTGAGTTCCGCCACGTGGGCCACGGAGTGTCATAACACTAGGTTTCCAGGTTATCTCTGTCTACATATACATATATATATAAAATTGAATATATCTTTATATTCAAATTTATAAAGCACTCCGTTCTCCATGTTCCACCCAATTATAGATTTATTTAACTTTTTACTTTTTCTAGGAGCGTGGCCTTGAGTTTCTCAATTTAACACGGAATATTTCGAAAATTTGAAATGAATACTTGTATGACTTGACATGATAAATACTCGTATGTGGGAAAACGCTGTTTTTTATGTTTTCCCTTTTTTAAATAAAATAAATAAATCAGCTTCACGCTGTATCCCGCGTACAGCAGGGTAGGCAGAGGGACCCTAGTGTTAGCTCACTCCATTCCCCACTTTCTGCCGCATTCTGGAGGCATTGCGTGTTAAGCGGCAGAACTCAACGCCACGCTTTGCTTCAACACCAGAGCGATGAAATGGAAATATAAATTTAAGTAAATATTTCATCTCCTCGAGTGGGGATCGAACCCACAACCAGTCGGTTTTACAGTCACACTTTGTGCCCCTGCGCCACGACTGGCCTCATATTTTCCTCGATTTCCCTTTTTAAATTAAAAAAAATTAAATTAGCTTCACGCTGTATCCCGCACACAGCAGGGTAGGCAGAGGGAACCTAGTGTTAAGACACTCCGTTCCCCACTTTCTGCCGAATTCTGGAGGCATTGCGTGTTGAG
>DWQW01010519.1:0-12074 GCA_018249695.1 Heliconius erato demophoon
TGAGTACGTATAAAAACATGAAATAGTTGCTATAGTTTCAACATTTACTAATGCATTGTATTACACGAAATTAGCAAATTTATCATAATTTGCAACATTGATTGATATTATTTATTTTGTGATTGTAGTCTTAAGAGTTATGGTATTGTAAAAACAATTCTAATTGTAATATATATAAATATATTGAGTGTTATATAAAAAGTGAACATCACAAATTTATATGCCAGTAACAATAGTAGTAGTGTTTGATTAAATGTTGTATTGCATTGTACATTAAGAGTAGACTATTAGAAAACATGAAGTTAAGTAATTCTTTACTTGTACTTACTTTGTATTTAAAATAACAAAATCCTTATGACATACGTAAAATAATAAACATACAAAATTAATAAAATAATGATGAGGCCAGTCATGGCACAGAGGCACAAAGTGTCACTGTAAAATCAACTGGTTGTGGGTTTGTTGGGTTCACCACTCGACGAGATGAAATATTAATTAGAATTTATATTTCCATTTTAGTTCTGCCACTAAATAAACAATGTTTCCAGAATTCGGTGGAAAGTGATAAATGGAGTGTCTTAACAATAGGTTCCTTCTGCCTAACCTGCTGTATACAGAATACAGTGTGAAGCTTATTTATTTTATTTAATAAAATATTAAATAATATTTCCAAATAATTTGTTATTTATGTTTTGTGTTACTTTTATTTACAACTTGGTTATCTTATTTGTATATAAGATATTGCTATACTTTTTGAACTACTGTACTTTGCATAATAAGATAAAGTGTTATTATTAAAAATCTATTTCTAAGATATTCATAGTGAGGCTGTATTGGCACAGTGGCACAGTGTCTGACTGTAAATGTGATAGTGTGGGTTTAAACCCACTCAACTAATTAATTATTTTCATTTCCTAGCTCCAGTAACTGAATAATAGAACTCATGGCACTAATTTGTGAAATAAAAAAAAAACTTGCTGGATAATATTTTTATTAAGGTATGCTAATCTGTTGCCTGTAGGTATGGTTGGCTACTCTGCTAGGGATACAGCGCTAAAATCTGTATTAGTTAATTACAATAATTAGTTTTAATGTAAGCTTACTAACTGCGATGAGATTTTAGGTAACTGAAATAAGTCATGTGCTATACATAGCCATTAGCTATTTCCGTATTATTATACAAAGATACTGGTAAAAACTAGTGATATATTAAACAAATACAACATACTGTAGATAAGAAGCGGTGCTTATGTCTTGGGTAACAATATTTTGAAAACAGAGAGGCTTGATAGTAAGTTTCACTCTACCTGTCTGGCTATTATATGAGGTATATTTGATGAAACATAAAATCAAAATATTCTTTATTTTATTAGGTTACAATAACCACTTTTAAATTGTTAACTTATATAGAAAAGTCAGTAGTGTCAGTCTTATAGGTAGTTAGTTACAATTGTCTTTACAATAAGTTACAATACTCAATTATAAAATTTTTCTTTGGAATAAGAATTTTATCAGCTTTATATTGGATTTTCAAATGATTTTTTTAATTAAAATAATAACAAGATAAAGACATAAGAAAGTACACATAATAACCACTTTTGAATCATTAAGATGAAAGTAACAATACCCAATTATAGAAATTTTATTTGGAATAAAAAGAATGTGATACATATTTGCAAAATTTTAATCAGCTTTGTATAGGATTTTCAAATGATATTTTATATTTCAATAATAACAAGATAAAGACAAAAGAAAATACATATGTATCTATATAACATTTATAAATGTTTACATACATACTCATATATTCTGACATACAATAAATCCAGGCCAGTAGTGGTAGTGTGTTGTGTTGTTTCTTGGCTCTGGTTTTGAGGCAAATGCTTGGTGTTCAGTTCTACCACTCCACACTCCTACAGCAATGCCCACAGAAAGTGAGGTGTGGAGTGACTGCCCACTAGGCTCTACTACCTACACTGCTATATGCAAAATACAGTGTAAAGTTAAAAAAAAAGGACAAATGATTTATAACAGCACATTATCATTAAGTGATCAACTAGTTGTTTATGCTATAACTTTAATAACATCACCTTTTTAAATATAGTTTCCTTAAGTGAATCATATCTTCCCGCTTTGTAATTTTTTCTCTGGTAATTAATTTTAAAACATTTTATAAGACTATTTAAAAATGGCAAAATTAGGAAGAAACTGGGTAAAGGAATATCTTAACTTAATTATTTAAATTTAAAAATATGTTTAGGAATTTATTATATTGAAATGCTATTAGATTAAAATATATTATGTTTAATGCACTAAATGGTATATATATATATATATATATATATATATTATTTTCAAAATTGAGTCCAATCATACAATAAAAATCTTTTTTAAATAAAACTATTAACTTACATACCATTTAGTGCATAAAAAGTAATACATTTTTATCTAATAGCATTTCATTATACTTAAATAAATTCCTAAAAATATTTTTGAATTTAAATATTGAACCGCTAATAAAGAATACAACTCTCTTACTAAAATCATCTAAATGATTGCTGCAATATATTTAAAATTTCAACCAGATGCAATAATAATTGGTAATATGTACCTTGACCGACTTCACTAGTTTCAGGATGCCTTGTTTATATTAATGAATGATTCTACATTGAATTATTTTCATAGATTTTTTTTTATTTTACTCATTTGATTAAATATATTAGTGATCAATCAATTAATCAGCTTCACGCTGTATCCCGCACACAGGTAGGCAGAGGGAACCTAGCGTAAGACACTCCATTCCCCACTTTCTGCCGAATTCTGGACGCATTGCGTGTTAAGTGGCAGAACTCAACGCCGCGCTTTGCCTCGACACCAGAGCGAAGAAATGGAAATATAAATTTAAGTAAATATTTTATCTCTTCGAGTGGGGATCGAACCTACAACCAGTCGGTTTTACAGTCACATTTTGTGCCGCTGCGCCGCGACTGGCCTCAGCAATTACATTAGTGATAATGACCATAATCATAATAAATGATTATTTATAAATAATTAAGTTATGTTAATGTGTGTCTTATGTTATATGAACATCAAAACAGGAAATATTTTACTTCAAGTAAATATAATTAAATTGAGGAATATATTATGATATTTTTGAATATGTACCGTCGTTTTTAAGGTCGTCGTGGCGCAGGAGCACACCCTTGTGTGATTTTAATGCGACGATAGTGGGTTCGATTTCCACTCGTCGAATTTTTATTTATTAAACATTCTCATTTCCTTGCTCTGGCACTATGGCTAAAGTCCGGCGTTGAGTTCCGCCTCTTAACACGAAATGTCTCAAAAAAATCGGCGGAAAGTTGGGAACAAGGTGTCTTAACTATAGATTTCCTTTACCTACCCTGCTGTGTGCGGGATACAGTGTGGCGATTTGATTTTGACTTAAATTATTCGATTTGAAAATGTGTTACATACAAAAAAAAAATAACACAGGTTCTTTTAATTATTGTTGTTCAGGAAATAGAGGCTATCGAAGAGCAATGGAGGACGGAATCAGCCGAGCTGGTAACGGCTGTAGCACGTCTTCAAGATGAAAACAAACGTTTAAGGCGAACTGTCAATTCACCTGCAGATGGTATGTAATCAAAAACACGTTTTCTTGAAGTCATCTTAATGTTATGAAAACAGTTTTGTATGTTTGTTTGTTTGTGTCTATCACAGAACTGAATAATTTTGACGAAATTTGGATTTGAATCAATAGTATGCTATAATAATAATCATTTAATGATTTACACATTTTAAAATATTACTTCGAGGCCAGTCGTGGCGCAGCGGCACGAGGTGTGACTGTAAAACCGACTGGTTGTGGGTTCCCCACTCGAGGAGATGAAATATTTACTTAAATATATATTTCCATGTCTTCGCTCTGGTGTCGAGGTTAAGCGCGGCGTTGAGCTCTGCCATTCAACACCCAGTGGCTCCAGAATTCGGCAGAAAGTGTGTGTGGGGAACGGAGTGTCTTTACACTAGGTTCCCTCTGCCTACCCTGCCGCGGGATACAGTTACATGTTATATCTTTTCGAAAATTATAAAACTCAACAAGTGAGGCTCGGATGATACACTAGTATAAATTTAATTTGCGAGAAGCCGCTTCCGTTTTTGTTATACGGGTCCTTCCTTATTCCGTTATATGTATAAATATGGTGACATGAGTCATCCCTTATTGACAGTAACTCAGATAAAGTCTGATTAATAATTATTTGTGTTTACTTTCCAAAGGATTTTTTTATAGGCGGTTTTATTGATTTTTTAAGGTCACGCATGTATCCCACACACAGCAGAGTAGGCAGAGGGAATATAGTGTTAAGACACTCCGTTTCCCATTTTCGCTGAATTCTGGAGGCATTGCGTGTTGAGTGGGGGAGTTCAACGCCGCGCTTTGCGTCGACACCAGAGCTGAGACATAAAGATATCATTAAATATTTAATTTCTTAGAGTGGGAATCGTACCCACAACTTTTCGCGTGTACAGTCACGCTTTGTGCTCCTGCGTCATAACTGGCCTGTTTAATTGTGTTTATATGTACCTATTGTCTTATAAGGATGACAAAATCGATCTGCATCTAGTACGAAGTGTCTCAGAACGAAGTGACATAACACCAGATTCTCCCTTGAAAGTGTTAGAAGTTGTGGGTTCATATCCATTTTTTTTTCGATTTTTTGTTTAGTTTTAATGTTAAAAACCTAATGTTAAATCGTTAATATTAGGTACAAGCGCTCCACCATCACCGGCCAGAGAGCACGACCAAGAGGTGCTGTCACGACTTAGCAGTACTGCTGAGAAACAGAGAGCTACTCTACGCAGCCAGGAGCAGCAGCTGCAGAAGAAACAGCAGCTTATTGAAAATGTAAGTGATATACCATATAATTTTAACCAAAATGGCGCTTTGCTTTACAGAATATATATTTATTATAAACGATGTCGTATTTAAACAAATCTTAAATAATGTCTGATACAAGACCGATTCATATTTATAAATTATAACGTTAATGTTTTTTAAATAACCGCTCACGTTTCACGTTGGCTGTCCTTTACTGTGGCTTAAAACATTTATTGTTTCTATAAGGCATCTAAGGCCCAAGTAAGACCAGCTTAAACCTAGTGAAGTAAATTTCTTAAGAAATTATAGATTATTTATACTGTATTTAAAGCAACCCTGTCACTGTAGGTCTTGTTATGTTAGCCAAATGTCGACGAAACCAAAAGGCATTGGCGTATCTAGAGATATTTTTTGATGGGGTTTCTTTTTTTCTTTTTTGGGGTAAATTATTTGTTAGTAAAATTTCTGGGGTAGCCACGTACCACCCGACCACCCCTCTCACTACGCCCATGCCAAAAAGGTTCCCAGTGGGTAATTTTATAAATATATAAATGTAATATTTTTATTACGTAGCTAAGTGATAAATTTCGTAGGTATTTTTTATTTACTAAATTTAGGATATCATTTATCAGACGCTACACCTCCAAGCGGTGCGATAACGACGGAATATCGATATTCAAGGCGAGCAATATCTTGTATAGGAACTAAGACGGTTAATAATTAAAAAATAGAAATTATGATAATATATATTATATAGAGACCAGTCGTGGCGCAGGGGTACAAAGCGTGAGTGTAAATCTACTGGTTGTGGGTTCGATCCCCATTCGAGGAGATTAAATATTTACTTTAATTTATATTTCCATTTCTTCGCTCTGGTTACGAGGCAAAGCGCGGCGTTGAGTTCTGCCACTTAACACGCAATGCCTACAGAATTTGGCAGAAAGTGGGGAACGGAGTGTCTTAACACTATTTTCCCTCTCCCTACCCTGCTGTGTGCGGGATAAAAAATTCGACAGAAAGTGGGGAACGGAGTGACTTAATACTAGGTTCCCTCTGCCTACCCTGCTGTGGGCGTGATACAGCGTGAAGCTGATTTATTTGATTTATTATCCCGAAAGTCAAGATACTCGTATGTTACTGCTGTATCGAATTTAGTGATTAAATACTAAAATTAAAATTAAAATTAAATTAGCTTCACGCTGTATCCCGCACACAGCAGGGTAGGCAGAGGGAACCTAGTGTTAAGACACTAACACTATTAAATACTATAAAGTAAATAATTTGAATGTTTACTAGAATGAATGTAACTTCAAATCTTACTTAAGAATTTCTTATGGTAATAGACTATTAACTTTTTTTTACGTAAGTTTATCGTCATAGTTCTGTCTTGTATGCGTATTTATAATTAAATAGAATCACTTTTACTTTTACAGTGTGAGAATGTACTAGTATGTAGGTATATAAGGTTATATCTAATTTTTAAACTTTATTAACTATACTGTATGTGATATGGATAAGTTTCGAAATCCATTTTTTTTTTCATCTAAATATTTCATTTCTTCGAACCCCAGTTGAGGAAATGAAATATTTATTTATTTCTTCGCTCTGGCGTCGAGGCAAAGTGCTGTGTTTAGTTCCGCCACTCAACACGTAATGCCTCTAGAATTTGGCGGAAAATGTTCTACTACAACACTAACTTCCCTCTTCCTTTGCTGCTGTATGCGGGATACTGCGTGAAGCAATTATTTTTTATAATGGTAATTAATTACTCTTTGAAAAACTTACAATTCCATTTCCCAGTTGGCTTGATATTGCAACGAAAACGTTAAAAAAAAAGATATCTAAAATCAAAAGTTTGTAGGTATTTTCCCTAGACAGTTTCTCCAGTGTGATTAGTTAGGCGAATTGTGGTTTCGGCCTATATATATATAGTATCTGTATGACATCACAAAATGGAGGCAAACTTACTATGCTCGAGTGAAAAAAAAAATATTTTTTCAACTTGACGCTATATACCGCTGTAGCAGGGATGCCTAGTGTTAAGATTGAGACACTCCGCTCTCCACTTTTCGCCGAAATTTAAAGGCATTGCGTGTTGAGTGGTGGAACTCAACCCTGCGCTTTGCTTTGACCCCAGAATGAAGAAATGAAAACGACTAGCCTAAAAATACATAGTTTCATTGTTATAACATAAAATAAATAAATATAAAAAAACTAGATGCTCTTATGGCTTCTACTGTTAATTGAAAAAAAAAAAAACAAAACAATATCTAGACTTACTTTTATGTGAAGTCGAGAAACATGAAAAAAATTTTTTTTAAACATTTTTAAAGTGTCATTCCACACTTAGGAAAGAAAAATACTTATTTAGAAAACGTATAAAAATTTATAAAAAAATTTTTCCCGCTGCGTTCAAATTTTTATACGTTTTCTAAATAAGTACGAAAAAAATGTTCTTAAATATCTAGTTCTTTTATTTTATTCTCTAACGCCTTTTAGCTAATACGACAGGATGATCTCATTGTCTGTGACGTCACCGTGACATTCCCTGACAAAACACGAACCGAAATGTAACCTTTATCGTCGTTCTAATGTAGGGCGTGATAGATTAAACGACCCGTATACTGGAAGGTCTTCCCATATCCACACTAATAATATGTCAATACAGCCTTTTTTTCAGCTTCACGCTGTATCACGCATACACCAGGGTAGGCCGAGGGAACCTAGTGTTAAGATACTCCGTTCCCCACTTTCCGCCAAGTTACACAGCCTTTTATTTAATCGATTTTGAAATTGCGTCTATAAATATTGATGAGATCCAGTATGCCATGTCGTTCGTTACAAATAAGTAAAGCAAACGTTAATTATTTGTTTAACAATTTTGATTAAAATAAATATTGTTAGGTTACGCAGTCTTATTTATATAATTTTTGCGTCACTCAGCGGGATGAGGAGGTAGGGTACGCGGAGGGAACCTAGTTTCGACCCACAACCTATCGCGTATATAGTCTTACTTTGTGCCTCTGCGCCACGACTGGCCTCTATTGTGTATAGTGTTAAATTTAGTTTTCAATTACTTAACATGCTCCCGCTGTAAGCGAGACGACGTAGGTAGGTAGACCCGCTATACTTTTGAAATTTACTTCGCGATTTGAAAAGAAACTATTTACAATGTTTTTAATTTAATCTTTTTATTGCTTTTGAGATAATAATAGGTCTTCATGGAAAATGTTTGTTTTTCGTTTTATATTAACTTTCTTATGTCAGTCGTTTTATATTTAAAAGGACATAACAAAATAATATTTAATTTATATTTAACTCAACACAATTATTCTACCATGTAGTATATTAGATTATATAATCAATAATCATCTTCACGCTGTATCCCGCACACAGCAGGGTAGGCAGAGGGAACCTAGTGTTAAGACACTTCATTCCCCACTTTCTGCTGGATCCTGGAGGCATTGCGTGTTGAGTGGCAGAACTCAACGCCGCGCTTTTTGCCTCGACACCAGAGCGAAGAAATGGAAATATAAAGTAAATATAAGTAAATATTTCACCTACTTTGGAAATATAAAGTAAATATAAGTAAATACTTCTCCTCAAGTGGGGATCGAACCCACAACCAGACGGTTTTACAGTCACACTTTGTACCGCTGCGCCACGACTGGCCTCTATATTAGATTATGACTGTCTAAAATATTGTAAAAATTATACTTGTAAAGTAATTATATATAACGAACGGACCAGTCATTTCTATTGTAAATCTCTTATACTCTCTAGAAAAACGACATTTCATTGTTTACTATTATTTTAATTCAAATTATAAATATTAAATAGTTGGAGGCCAGTCGTGGCTCAGAGGCACGAGGTGTGACTGCAAAACCGACTGGTTGTGGGTTCGATCCCAACAAAAATTTCTTTCCATTTCTTCGCTATGATGTCGAGGTTACGCGCGGCGTTGAGTTCTGCCACTCAACACGCAATGCCTCCAGAATTCGGCAGAAGGTGGGGAACGGAGTGTCTTAACACTAGGTTCCCTTTGCCTACCCTGCTGTGTGCGGGATACAGCGTGAAGCTGATTTATTTTTTAAATAGTTGGAAAAATAAATTATACGGCCAATCATGTTGTTTTTGAATAAGAAAATATTCGTGAAAATAAAATATAAAAACAATCGCTCTATAGCGCGGTAGTGAATAACAAGTTCAAGCGAGTTGAGAGCGCGCACTCGACGTGTAATGGGATCCAGCAAGAGGGTAAAAAGCCGGTCTGGAAAATGCAATTGACACAATATAGCAGCAATTTTAGGTCAAAATATTTACACTGCAGCGAAATATGTAACCTTAGTTTGTTCAATTCTCCATTATTATTGTTAATATTGACTAGTTTTACGTACACGTTGGCTTTATTATATTTGTAAGTGTTGTTTTGCAAGTTGTACTGGGCTTATATTATTAGGTTGATATTAGGTTTCGGGCCAAAGTTAAAAAAAAGATTTAAAAAAAAAGGTAAAATATTGCAAAGTTAAATTTAGAGCTTAAATTTTATTCCGAGTGAACACAGAACTGATTACCTCATATAGATCTTATGATTCTTTTGTAATTGAAGTCGAGAAAGATGCATTACTCAACATTTAACTTGGCTCTCATTTCACATTTATGTTTTTGATGAGATATCATAACTTTTTGTAATGAGATTACTGCTATTTATTATTAATACTTTGTGGTTATTAAAATCATCTTAATGTCCAACGTTCATTCTCGAACGCAAAATTTTATTCATGTAGAATTATAGATTAAATAGTTTACTATTATAGTTATAAAGAGCTCAAAACTAGTTTGAAATAGTTCACCTAAAATACTCAACTTTGCTGGACACGCTGTCGCGTGTCTTAGTATATATATATAAAAATGGGTTTTTTATATACATCTATTGAACGTTGTCTATAAATGACATTTATTGTGAACAACTTATGATGATTCATGTATTAATATATAATAGTTACTGTACATTAAGATTACTCATCATTACTTCAACACACGAAGAAGTCGCAAGACGATATTATTATACGAGGATATAATGATTATGGCTCACTTACAAAAACAGCTTTTATACATACTTGTCTTTTTTAAGATGTACATTCTATTTCATTCAAGGCTTATAGCAAAAACTTATAAAAACTAAACTAAACTAGCTTCACGCTTTATACCTAGCGGGGTAGTCACAGATAACGGAGCGCCGAACGCTACGGTCTCTACATACACCTTTCGCCTCGTCCACTGTCATCCAACTTTTCATACATGCCATGGTATGGCATGGTCATTTTATATGAAACCACCTACAATTATAAATATGTTTGTAATAGCTTTTATCTATAAATTCAATATATATTCCCATTTTTCGCATACACATTTTCTATTTTCCCCTTTATTTGAATTGTAAGTTTTTGCCGAAATTCATAATTATAGGCCTATAATTTTATAGGTTTTTGGACTTAAAAGCCCCATATGACCTCAGGGAAAAAAATAATTTTAGCTTTATACCCCTTTAAATGAATGGTCTCGGTGATCCTATAAAGGTTCCGCTTTTTGCCTTATGAAGTACGGAACATTAAAAAGTGGGCTTTCATTACGTAAGATTTACTTGTATATACTGATTGAGGCTATAAAAAATAAACAATCGTTTTTGTTAGAAGACATAAAACGGCATGTACACAAGATTACGTGTGCACCTATTTCAATCTTGTTATACCATGTAGTTTATTCTGCAACTTCTGTATTTCAGTAAGCACACTCACCTTTGGGAGTGGTAGGTATTTGAAAATACTTAACTTAACTTAAATTAGCTTCACGCTTATCTCTAATGGGGAAGTCAGAGAAAACAGAGCACCAAACGCTACGGTAGGGGGTCCAAGATGGAATGGAGGAGGATTAAAATAAGGTCTGCTCGCAGCGACCCCTGCCAGCCCCCATGAGGGCTGCAACGTTCTAGCCGCTACAAAATAGTTTTAGAAAATAGTTGATTTTATTTATGTAAGACCCACGAGACTGTGGATTTAGGTCGTCTCTTTTACAGCATAGTTTAATTATTTCTATAGTATAAGCATTTTATAGCAAACTATTTTTTTCCTTTTACATTCCGTATTCTATATAATAGTTTTAGGTATATCGTTCAATAGATTTTGAGGTTTATTTGTTGTGTAATTATTACATAACAACATTTTTTATATAATCACTGGTTTAAAAAAAAATTAAAATCAACTTGTCTCGATCGATTCGATCGTAAATGTGAGTGGTGAAAGTTTTTAGAATGTAACTTAGAACAATAAATCAATGCACACATTATTTAGTAGTAAATTACGTTTGCGGAAGTCAAGAGATTGAAAAAAAACCGAATAATTATTAATTATTTATTAATTATATCTTAATACAATAATTTCTTAAAGCTAATGACTGCTTTATTCGAAGTGGGAATAAAGAGTGTCAAAAAATGTATTACAATTAATAAACTAATAAAAATTAAAACAATGGGGCATTGAAAGGCTAATACGGGGAAATCGCGGAGCGGTCGCCTGGGAATCTTCCATCAGTTTGATCCGTCAGCATATTCGTGGGATTAGGGTTCCGTAACTCCTCCACCCCTAGAGAGGCAACTATTTGAAAATGTTGAGTGAAAAAGTTGCCGGAGAACTTGCTTTCTCATTACTTTCTGGGTTATCTCCATTTTCCAAAATTTCTTTATTCTTTACAGTAGTTTTCTTATACTTTTTATATAGTAATAAAATGATGAGTGCACCTGCACTGAATAGTATTGCGTATACCGGTATGGTTGTAAGATATACTGTAGTATCCTTTTCGTGTTCAATCTGTAGCACTGATTGTATCATAATTTTATCCTTGAGTCTATGGAGTCCATGAATGTTTATAGATGAGATATTAATAGTTGTATCAAGGTGAGCAATTTCATCAGATATCTTTATCAATTTTAAGGGCTGTCCTCTTACTTCGTTGTTGTCGTTGATTAACGTAAATTCTTCGGATATGATTTGACATCCCAGGGGAATAGTAACAAGGTAGCTGCCTTTTAATGATGTAAATTCCTGCTTATTGCATGATATTTGTATCTTTTGATTTTCGGGGAACGATATAATGTAGTGCATATCGTCCAGTTTCTCCATTGATCCTCGTAGAAGAT